>CATKZD010000046.1:1092500-1095000 GCA_949841015.1 Aplysina aerophoba
GGGACAGGCACAGTCAGCGCCAGTAGTTTCTCCGTGCCACCCTCGCTGGTGTGGACAGAGGCTTGCTGAACCGCCTGCGCGCTGCCTGCCTGGCAGCAGACCGTCGGGTTCGATTACCATGCTAATGTGGCCGGGAGTCAGTTTACCGTGTCACACACGATGATTGAGAGGCATTATGCCAATGTGGCCGGGAGTCCGTTTACCGTGTCACGCACGATGATTGAGAGGCATTATGCCAATGTGGCCGGCAGTCAGTTTACCGTGTCACGCACGATAATTGAGAGGCATTATGCCAATGTGGCCGGGAGTCCGTTTACCGTGTCACGCACGATAATTGAGAGGCATTATGCCAATGTGGCCGGCAGTCAGTTCACCGTGTCACGCACGATAATTGAGAGGCATTATGCCAATGTGGCCGGGAGTCAGTTTACCGTGTCACGCACGATAATTGAGAGGCATTATGCCAATGTGGCCGGGAGTCAGTTTACCGTGTCACGCACGATGATTGAGATGCATTATGCTAATGTGGCCGGAAGTCACTTTACCGTGTTCCGCCCGATGATTGATACGCATTGCTCTCTCTCACACAGTGCCAGTAAACTTCTCCGTGCCACCCTCGCTGGTGTGGACAGAGGCTTGCTGAACCACCTGCGCGCTGCCTGCCTGGCAGCAGACCATCGGGCCGATTACCATGCTAATGTGCACGGGAGTCACTTTACCGTGTTCCGCCCGATGATTGACACGCATTGCTCTCTCACACAGTGCCAGTAGTTTCTCCGTGCCACCCTCGCTGGTGTGGACAGAGGCTTGCTGAACCACCTGCGCGCTGCCTGCCGTAGCAGCAGACCATCGGGCCGATTACCATTCTAATGTGGCCGGGAGTCAGTTTACCGTGTTCCGCCCGATGATTGAGAGGCAATTATCACCCATTGGCTCTCTCACACTGCTCCCCCCTATAGTAGCAATAACAGTCGTCGAGCGCCGACAGCCCCGCACATGGTGTGGGCCCAATGCTTATTTCTCCACTTCTGCTCCACGGAGAGCCTCGGGGCTGGCCTCAATGGAAAGCACACATACGAGCGACCAAGGCTCGGAGGTACTCGAGAAGCTGGGACCCTCGTGGGCGGGGCTATTTCACAATAGGGGCAAAAGTATCAACAATGGCCTGGCGTATGTAATGCATTCCAGCTCCTGGATGCCGATACAACGTGCTGCCGGCGATCTACTCTGGCAGGGTACGGTAGAACATGTGGATACATGCTCTGCGTGGCTCAGCTGGCGTCCAGGCATCGTCGTATAGGCACATTCGGCCTGAACACTTGAATAACAGCCTGCCGTATGTAACACAACTTCAGACCTTCTTGCACAGCAGTTAGCTCGTTCACCCATCGGTGACATGGGGGGCGATGAATAGCAGATATTGCCATGCTTAGCCTCTCAAGAGGCAAGGGTGGATGTAGATGCATGGCCTGGGTAGCACAGATTGCACACAGGCATCGCTGTGTGGATGCAATAGGCCCGAGAGACCGAATCGCTTAATGTTACATTTATCTGCGTATGTTGATGCATTGCCAGCTCCCAAACAGCAAAGCGTGGCGCGGTGCAGTCTGTTCGCTCTCTCTGTTGGCACGAGGACACGCAAATGCATGGCCTGCTTGGCACAGATTGCACACAGACATGGTAGTTTGGGTGCATTAGTCCCGAAGGCTTGAGCTACTGCTTCGGCGTGCGTGGTGCATTGCCAGCTGCCAGGCACCAAAGCAACGCATGGTGCAACCTGATAGGCCTCACATGACGCGAGGGGACACATAGATGCATGACCTAGGTAGCACAGTTTGCACGCAGGCATCGCTGTGTGGATGCACTAGGCCCGAGAGAGCGTATCGCTTAATGTTACATTTATCTGCGTATGTGATGCATTGCCAGCTCCCAAACAGCAAAGCGTCGCGTGGTGCAGTCTGTTCGCTCTCTCTGTTGGCAAGAGGACACGCAGATGCATGGCCTGCTTTGCACAGATTGCACACAGACATGGTCGTTTGGGTGCATTAGTCACGAAGGCTTGAGCTACTGCTTCGGCGTGCGTGGTGCATTGCAATCTACCAGGCACCAAAGCAACGCATGGTGCAGCCTGTTAGGCCTCACAGAAGGCCAGGGGACACACAGATGCGTGACCTAGGTAGCACAGTTTGCACGCAGGCATCGCTGTCTAGATACACTAGGCCCGAGAGAGCGAATCGCTTAATGTTACATTTATCTGCGTATGTGATGCATTGCCAGCTCCCAAACAGCAAAGCGTCGCGTGGTGCAGTCTGTTCGCTCTCTCTGTTGGCAAGAGGACACGCAAATGCATGGCCTACTTGGCACAGATTGCACACAGACATGGTAGTTTGGGTGCATTAGTCCCGAAGGCTTGAGCTACTGCTTCGGCGTGCGTGGTGCATTGCCAGCTGCCAGGCACCAAAGCAACGCATGGTGCAGCCTGATAGGCCTCACATGACGC
>CATKZD010000047.1:0-11461 GCA_949841015.1 Aplysina aerophoba
GTATGCGCGCATGTGTACGTACGTACATTAGTATGTGCACATGTATAGGCTTATATTTTCTCTGCACTCCTTTCTTCTCACTCACTTCTTCCTCAGAATGTCGGGCCGTGTGCCGACAGAGACAGCACCCTCACGGCCAGCACCAAAGGACACTGTGGGGCAAGCGTTCGAAGTGGATGGCATTGTTGTTACTACAGCCTCCTCCCTAACAAACCTCTTGGAGGATGAGGAGGTGGAAACAGGAGAGTGGGCGGGAGGCTATGATGGCAGGGGACAGGAACTACCGGGCAGAGGTGTTGAGAATGATGATGATGTAGCCACGCTCCCCATGCAGCCCCGCCCGCCCTCCCATAAGAGGGTCCTCCCCACACCTCCCTCGGGTAGACCGGACCTCCCCCCTCGTCCCCGCACAGTTGCGGATTTTCGTGTTCGTCGCTTCCGCCGTCATCTGGCGGAGGTGCCTCTGGAGAGACAGGGAACGCCTGAGGTGGCTGACCAGACTCACAGTGCTGAGTTGGGAGCTGCACATCTCGGGAGGGAAGTGCAGCGGAGCAGAATAGAGTTAGTGTAGTGTGTGTGTACATGTGTGTGTATGTACGTGTCATTCACATACGTATGTATGTGTATCATGTGTTTATTAAGCATGTCCACAAATGTGGTTTTGCACCACTGAAGCCTACACCGTCACCTTTAGTCCACCCATCACACCCCACACTCCTGCACGTCCTCCTTCTACCCAGAGCTCAATGGTGTAGGAAAGACATTGTTCCCACTCAAATGTCCAAAGATGCAAACCTGACTGGAAGGCGGTTGCTTCCCACAAAGCCTGACAAAGGTACACATGTGAGCCAGAATGAGGGATGCAGCAGACAGCAGAAGTACTTTAGTAACGTTAGACCAGTTTGAAGTACACATTAATAGCCTTGATTATTTATTCACTACGTATACTGTATATTCTGTATATACTTTCATGTAATATTATGACATTGTATGTATATGTATGAATATTAATATGTTGCACTCTGTAGTTACGAATGAAATTAGTATGAACCCTTTGTATAGTCTATAGTTTATATAATGGGGCTACATACATACATAATATATTCTCTGGTATGTATACATCTATGCACATTTCTTATAGACCAGTGCACTGCTGACCACAATTCACACGACAAACTGAGATGGTGTATATATGTTTGTTAAGGAATTAATTAAATTTGAAATTCATTTATAATTTTATTTTGCTGTTCATTTTACCAATCTGGAGCTGACGCTGGCATCGTTTGATCAGCCCCACATTGAGTAAAATTTATTGTGTCATTGCCCTTTATTGAAGTAGACGGGTAGACATGGTAAACACCAACATGGTGTATGGTCGATGGAGGTTAGATGGTTGTCACCCTGCCAGCCATTTTAGAGAAAAGCTACGAAAGAAAGCATTTGACAGAGACTCGTTCAATGAACTGCTGGTCATGGTACTGTACGTAGATACAATGGTCACAAGCGCTTGTGTAGTGCGGAAGTGAAATTATTATTATTATTATTCCACTTTATTGTAAAATCTGAAAACCAATCAGGATACATACATACATGTTTCCCGGAAAAAAGGAGGAAATCAGTAACCTATATAATCATACCTGTACAGGGAGCAGAGCCAACCACAAAAATGTAACCTCGCTGCCTTTGTATGGCTGCCCGTTGACCTCAGCTGTCTGTGGTCCTTCTGTCTCATTACTGCCTCACAGATGCGCACTGCAGCGCAGTGCACCCCAGTCACAGCTGGCAGATGTGTACATGTCTGTGTCCAAAATGAATAAGAACGTTCAATGACTGGATATTTCTGTATCGATTTCTGCGTGCGCATGTTTATATGTATGCTGGAGGTGCGTGTTGCTAATTTTAGAATGATCCATTATGACGCAATCATCACCTTCTATATAAACGGGCTAACCATACAAATAACGTAATTTTTCTCAATTTACACGGGCACGTCACAAGACGGGAACAGCCATTTATTGACTGTGGAGAAGGTGGTACACACGCGACCTACAACTGCCGAGGCGCGTGAAGCAAGATGCAGGCACCGGTGAAACAAAAACGGCCACGCTTAGAGTAAGTTGGACCCACTTAGTGGTGAACGTGACACTACGCAGCTCGGTCCATCGTTCACTTCCTCTCTCACCCGTAGAGGGGGGCTACTGGGCTACGATGGGGGGTCTTCGGATGAAGAGGACGCGAAGAAGTCTAAGACTGCTTCAAAGTGAGTAGATCCGTTATCTGTACCGAAACTTTGTTTTGGTTTTGTACGCGCGTTTGTTTGTTTGGTGTTCTCGTGTGTATCGAGTGTGTACATACGTACGTGCACACATACATACATACACACATGTAGATACTCTACCCGAGCCTCTAAGGCTCAAGCAGTCTGTGTTCATCTGGTTTGTGCCTTCCTCTTATCACGGTGGAAGTAGTAGTTGAACTTGCTCCTCTGTTTGCTCCTCTGTTTGGGCATTTCACACACACACACACACACACACACACACACACACACACACACACACACACACACACACACACACACACACACACACACACACACACACACACACACACACACACACACACACACACACACACACACACACACACACACACACACACACACACACACACACACACACACGTGTAGATTGTCATAAAAGTTTATCCTACGGTATACATAGAACTAGGCATACAGGCAGTGCATAAGCCTCGTGTGTATGCATGTAAAAGAGTTAGATAACATGTTAATCAGCAATAATAGCTATCATAAAAGTAAAGTAACAGAAAACACGAATATGAAGAGAATATATGAGTTTAATACATGCCTGAAAGCAATTAAAGCAGATTGGGGATGGGGGGAAGAGGCTGAAGCTGTACTTTAAGGTATTTGTGCGTTCCAACAAACACTTTAGGGGTCTCTGACAAACGGTGTCACGTAACACCTGGTAGAAGCGGAGGCTCTGCAACTGTGCAGTGCGCTGTTCTATACTCCCCTCAGCTCTGTGGGACTTCTTCTGGATACGGTCTGCAGCCAGACGATCAGCCTTTGCCATAGCAAGCACACGCCCTCCCCCACTCTGCTGTGCGGCAGTACAATTGTGCAGTGCCCAGCTGCTCAGCATCCATATCCTCCGTAGATTCACACCAAGAGCCTCCTTCTTTACTACAAATGCTGAGTACCGATACAGCACAACATACAACCACCACCAGCGTCCAGATAGGACCAACACAGCACAATGCAGAAATCGGTGCAACTTGCGTGAGGGCTATGTAGGTTTGTAGGGTGAATGGTGGGTCCTCACACAAGCTGCAATGATTGCTGCATTGTGCTGTGTGTTGGTCGTATCCGAATGGTCGGCGGTGGTGGTGGTGGCGGTTGTAGTAGTTGCATGTTCAGCCTGCATCCTGTACAGACTAGCACTGATGTTGGCCCTGACCTTTGCACCTTGTGCCCTGACCTTTGCACCTTGCACTTGTGGTGTTTCCCTGAGAAACCTGCACTGACACTTGAGCAACTTGCACTGTGTGGTAGTGGTCTGCAGTGGTGATGGATGGATGTGGAGATGAAATCTATCTATCTATCAATATATCTACATACGTACGTACGTATATAATATACATATATGTAGGGATGGTGGTGGTTGTTTGTATACCGTAATACAATGGGAGACCGGAACTAGCGTTCTACAGAGTGGAAACTGGGCGAATAGAACCATTGATGAGAAAGTGCGCACCATATAGAAGACAATGACCCACCCATTTTCCACGTGAAAACACACCAGTGCGTAGAAAACGTCCCATGACATTTTCCGCATTTCGTCTCTTTCTTCTTCTTCTAATTCTTCTTCTTCTCCTGACACTGTAGCTCATGAACACTGAGGAGTATGGAAATGATTTAATCACAGAACTGTGTGGTCTTTGACCCACTGTTTTCTTTTGTACTGTAGAGGTCAGTATAATTCAGTCTGTATATATGACGATTTTCCAGCTTCTTCATACGCCATTTGCAATGACGTCATTTCTTACAAATGGCTGCCTATCCGAACAATGGTGTAATTTCAGCTTGTATAATTGCCCGTTTTTTCGGCTGGATTGGCAGAGTTGTGGCTGGGTGGGTGGAGAGGTGCATAATGATTTCTAGTTGAGGTACTGACGTGTGTGTGTGGCGTGGGGTGGGGGGTGTATGTGTGGTGTGTGTGTGTGTGTGTGTATGTGTGTGTGTGTGGTGTGTGGGTGTGTGTGGGTGTATGTGTGGTGGGTGTGGGTGTTGCTAATTGATATGCTGTTTGTTAGGGTTAGGGTTATTATATGTATGTATGCCTATCAGCTGCGTGGCTCTGCATACATACATACGTACGTATGTACGTATGTGTCTGGTACTCCCAAGCCACAGAAGAGCCCCCGGCCTCTTGGAGTGGGCTATGTACGTACGTACGTATGTGTCTGGTACTCCCAAGCCACAGAAGAGCCCCCGGCCTCTTGGAGTGGGCTATGTACATACGTACGTATGTGTCTGGTACTCCCAAGCCACAGAAGAGCTATGTACGTATGTACGTATGTGTCTGGTACTCCCAAGCCACAGAAGAGCCCCCGGCCTCTTGGAGTGGGCTATGTACGTACGTACGTATGTGTCTGGTACTCCCAAGCCACAGAAGAGCCCCCAGCCTCTTGGAGTGGGCTATGTACATATGTACGTATGTGTCTGGTACTCCCAAGCCACAGAAGAGCTATGTACGTATGTACGTATGTGTCTGGTACTCCCAAGCCACAGAAGAGCCCCCGGCCTCTTGGAGTGGGCTATGTACATACGTACGTATGTGTCTGGTACTCCCAAGCCACAGAAGAGCTATGTACGTATGTACGTATGTGTCTGGTACTCCCAAGCCACAGAAGAGCCCCCGGCCTCTTGGAGTGGGCTATGTACGTACGTACGTATGTGTCTGGTACTCCCAAGCCACAGAAGAGCCCCCGGCCTCTTGGAGTGGGCTATGTACGTATGTATGCTTTACTGTAATGGGGTACAGTTCGTACCTACGTATATTGTAATCCAACTAAGAGCCCTGTGGCCTCTTGAAATGTAGCCCCCTCCCCCTCATGATACGTACGTATGTATTGCAAACAGTGCACATCTTGTTGGAGTAGGGTTGCTCATTTGAATAGTCTGGATATGCAGCTGTTTGTCTGGCTTGCTAGCCCCTCTTCTACAGCCCCACACGCCTGGTCCCAATGTTTACTACTGTTCATAGAACACACGCATATTAAACAAACTACGTAAACACGTAGTTTGTTTAATATTGTTCTTTGCTTCCAGTGCGGGTGATGGTGGTGGGTGGGAGGGGGGAGGATTTTGTTCAGCTACCAACTTCACTGGTGAGTTCAGTTCAGTCATTTAGTCACCGAACATGCAAAAGTTGTATTGGGATTGGTCAGCTGCTCTGCAGGTTCTTGGTGGAGCAAGTGTGTGTGTGTGGTCATCTTGTAATTCCCTCCACTTCCCCCATGGCTGCCTATCTGTGTACGTGCGTGCGTAGCTGTGTCAACAACCCTCGTTGTCTTCTCTCCAGTCTTCTGTTTGTAAATGAACATACCTTGCTTCGGACCTGTCTTGTATTGTTGCGTGACCTTTGACATGGTGCGTGATAAAGGAAAGGGATGTGGGGATGTTGGGTGTCAATCACCTGTTAGTGCAAGTACAAATCTCCTCGTTGGCTGAACAAGTATTGGATATACGTACGCTCAGAGTACCTCCCTCTGTTCTGAAAATGGTATTGAATCAATTTGCACTGTGCCTTCCTTGAAGCTGTAACCCTTGCATTGTGCCCTCTTCGAAAGGCACCGCTATAGTCATGTGGTGGGGAATACCGTAGCAAGAGTCAGCAACATGACAGAAAGTGCACAGCCACACATCAGTACTGGTGTGGGGAGGTCTCTAGTCTTCTACACCCATCCACTGCACTGATCCAGTACACCCTTCTTAAATTGAATCAGAAAGTGCACAGCCACACATCGGTACTGGTGTTTTGAGCACTAGACTGGTTCGCTGCACCTTTCTTGAGTTAACTACATTATTTGGGAGAGTGGCGGCTTACCATCCAATCAACCGGGCAGATATGTATTAGTAATACCACACTCAAGTGTGATGCATAAGTGATATCTGCCTGAGGCTGAAGGCCGAGGGTGGATATCACTTATGCATCACACTAAGTGTAGTATGATTAATAGATATCACGTCCCTGTCCTTTCGCAGCTGTTTTAGCGTCTTTTACTGCTATATATGAAAGAGCGCTTCTGCATCGTTTCACCTGGTGCTTGCTTCTCTACGAACGCTGAGCGTTCTATGATTGACTAAGAGTGTTGACAGTGGAGTGCACTCTTAAATTTCACAAACTGCGGATGGCAGAATACCTGTACAGGACGTCTTCGTTGATGGAGCGCCCACCTTCCAACTTCGAGCGTCCACTGCAGTTGACCAAGCGGATCAGACGGGTACTGTGACAGACCACCCGCCTTCCAGCGACTCGAACGAGCTGCTACACGCACCACTGCAGCCTACCCAGCGGAGGGCAAGAAGATTGCGCTGTATTCCTCCTTATCTTCGGACTGAATCGACTACAAGTCGTTGACGGCCGAGTACACTCTATGTTTCGCAGACTACAGATGTCAGATTTCTTCTTCTACGCTGTTGAGGAGTCTTTGTTCGGTGACGATTACTATTGGTTATATAACATATATCACCAGTTTCGGTGTCGGTATTGGATATAAGGTTTATAACACCTCAGATATCACCTGGTTGCCCTGGTAACGTGATATATTAAATAGTATCGCTTGCTGACATGTGTTCTATTAGAGGCGGTCCTTGTCACAAAATGGACCAAAGACACAATACTTGCCATTCACCAAATGACGAAAGAACTTGTCTGTCTTCTTAAACTCTGTATGGACTAAATTGCCATGCTTGACACTCTCGCTTACCTTCCTCCTCCCCTCAGCCTAAACTCTTTACCGGACTTGTTTCGGTTGCTTCGTATCTTCAGTCTCATCAAAGTGAGATAATGTACATTATTGATAATTAATTATATGAGTATATATATGTAAGTTAAGAGTAATTATACCGTGGGTCTTTCACTGATTAGTGTACAATTGTGCAATCACTTTGATCATCTACATCTCAATTTCTCAAGTAGACACAGAGTCTCCACAGCTGGAGAAGGGGCGGGGTGCAGGGGCGTGGCGTGGCTGGGTCCACCAACGTACTTATATAGTTTCTAAAGACCAAGATACGTATAATATAGTAGCATGAGACAGTACGTACGTATATGTATACGTATATGTACGTACGTGCTGTGATACATACGTACGTACGTACATACATATGTACATATGCACATATTATGTATTAGCAATGTACGTGCGTACATACACATCCCTAGCTCACTGTTGCCACTGTTACTGTATTTGGGTGGGAAGACTATATGTACGTATGTACGTACGTACGTGCGTACGTACAGTAAATCTGCACACGTTGTCAGCACTTGCGTATGTGTGAAACTGAATCTGAGACGAGGTTATGAGCAATTCTCAGGGCGTGTGTCAGTGTGCGCATACAACCTCACATGTGTTACGTCCCAATAGTGACGTCATCCGCGTACTTACGTAGGTATGTAGTCTGACTGACGGGATTTGTGGACATGACCATTTTGTGTTTATCTCACCTTTGCCTGCTGCTTTGAAATAATTGGATAGTATTATATGATATGATGTAACAATCCCAGCCTGGTAGTCTGGGTTGATGAGTAGGACATGTGCTTGTTCCCTTTGTGATTCGTTGATAGCAGAGACCTCATTGGAGGGGTTTCTGGGGGCGTGTCTACGTATGCGGGGAGGATGTCCCAAGTGTGTGTGTGTGCGTGTGTGTGTGTCCAAATGCTGTGGTGTTATGTACGGATGTGTGGGTGTGTCCGTGAGTGTGGATGTGGGTGTGTCCCCTGAGTGTGAGTGTGGATGTGGGTGTGTCCCAGGTACTGTAGTGTGTGTGTGTGGTACAGTGGAACTTCTCTATAAAGGACACTCTGAACGGAAGACGCCTCTCTAATGAGGACACTGTCCACAGTCCCAATGACAGAGAGCTGTGTACAAATCTACCTCTCAATTAGGGACACCTCTCTATACAGGACAGCCAGCTGGGTCCCAATGGTGTCCTCCATAAAAGGTTCCACTGGATATGCATGTATGTACGTAGGTATGTATGTACGTATATGAGAGTGGGAAAGGGTGTGATTTCACTATGTTGATGTGGATGGTGTTGTGGCGATTTGATGATGGAAGTGGGTGATTATCTCTGTGAGCCTTTTGTGTCTTCACTCCCAATGGGGTAAAACAAAGGCCATTGACAGGTGTGTCATCGGTGAGGTGTTGTGGCGCGAGCTACTCTGCCTTCATGCCATATTTGGGTGCTTTTTATTACTGTAATGTGTTGCATGTCTGAGAAGCTCTTATTAATACGTATTATATCAGGTGATAATTTTATTATAGTATGTATAGTGTATAGTATAGTGTATATATAGTATAGTATTATAGTCAGTATTATATTATAATTTAAAATCAGAATGTACATACGTACGTAAGTATGTACGTACATGAATATACGTACACTACGCACTGTACAGATGTGTGTACGTACGTGCGTGTGTACGTGCGTGCATACGTATGTACGTACGTATGTAACAAATCCTGACAGTCAACATTTCCTGTACTGAGAAGCACAGCCACAGCCACCGGGAGATCCTCACAAGTGCCCCATCCCCCCTCCCTGTGGCTGCCTCCACAGTCAGTCCGCAGGTTTCCCTTGTACCCAAACACCCCGAACACCCCCTTTGGCACTCCTAGTCTTAATTTGGTGTAACCAGGATAGTGAGGGGCTTCTAGTCCCTGGGGAATGGTGTTCACCACCCAGGGAAGAAATTGGATATAATATTATATATAAGTTTCGCTAATTACATACAGTTCAGGATGTAGGCAGGACTGCAGTTAGGAAGGGAGGGAGGGGGCAAGTCCTACACTCCCCCTACCCCGGAACCACCCCTGGTTACACCTTTGATGTTACGTATGTACGTACGTACGTACATACACATAGTACGTACTTATGTATACGTATATGCCTGTCTTGTGGTGCTGTTGTCTGGCTTGCTCCTCACAAGAGCAGGTCTTCTCTCTCCTCAATTTGTGGTCACCCCTCCTCCCCACAAAGGTCTGCAGTGAGCTTCCTCGCTGTGTGTGTTCGCTTTATGTGGCTCTTTCCTAATTTGGTCATTAGTACATCTCAAAAGAGCCTTGCATGTATGTACGTACGTACGTATGTATGTACGTATGTACACACAATTTGTTGTTTACAGCTGGGTGAATTTGACTTTGCATGCATACATGTATGTATACTGAAGCCCAGTTCTTATGTGTCTTTTTATGCTTGCACTACTATTGTGCAATACCCTAGAGTGCTAAACATAGCAGAGAGATAAGATAGGCTAGGGTGAGGAGGAAGTGAGTCCAGTGCAGATAGTTTGATGAGATCCCTGGTCTTCCATCAGGCACACAGTGCATGCCAGGAAGTGATTCAGACCATTCAGATCAGCACGTTTAGCAGTTTTAATTTGACAACGTTTCCTTGTTTGCCCTCCTGGTTGCAGTACACATGCTCCCTTCATGTGCTCCTCCCTCCCTCCCCTTCCCTCCCTCCCCTTCCTTCCCCTTCCTTTCCCTTCCCTCCCTCCCTTCCCTCACTCACTCCCTACCTTGCTCCCTCCCCTCCAATCTTCCACGCAAGCAGAAAGAACCACTGTGAAGTGGAGAAGAGACGCAGAGACAAGATGAACAAATACTTGACTGAGCTGGCCACCATGATCCCAGCCTGCTCTGCTGTTCCTCGCAAACTGGACAAGTTGACGGTACTCAAAATGGCAGTGGAGCACGTTAAGGCATTGAGAGGTGTGTGTGTGTGTGTGTGTGTGTGTGTGTGTGTGTGTGTGTGTGTGTGTGTGTGTGTGTGTGTGTGTGTGTGTGTGTGTGTGTGTGTGTGTGTGTGTGTGTGTGTGTGTGTGTGTGTGTGTGTGTGTGTGTGTGTGTGTGTGTGTGTGTGTGTGTGTGTGTGTGTGTGTGTGTGTGTGTGTGTGTGTGTGTGTGTGTGTGTGTGTGTGTGTGTGTGTGTGTGTGTCTGTGTGTGTGTGTGTGTGTGTGTGTGTGTGTGTGTGTGTGTGTGTGTGTGTGTGTGTGTGTGTGTGTGTGTGTGTGTGTGTGTGTGTGTGTGTGTGTGTGTGTGTGTGTGTGTGTGTGTGTGTGTGTGTGTGTGTGTGTGTGTGTGTGTGTGTGTGTGTGTGTGTGTGTGTGTGGTGTGTGTGTGTGTGTGTGTGTGTGTGTGTGTGTGTGTGTGTGTGTGTGTGTAGTGTGTGTACACATACGTACCTACGTACGTGCATACGTATGTACGTACGTGTGTTCTCTTCTGTTCATCTGTGTATGTGCATATGTGCATATGTAGGTGACCCGTATGCGACATCCGACTACAAGCCTTCCTTCTTATCTGACGATGAGCTGAAACAGCTGGTAGTGGAGGTGAGGGGGGGGAGGGAGAGAGGGAATTGTGTAGGGACTAGAGAGTGTGGAGTGGGTGGGGATATGGGGTCAGTGACATAGTGTGTGTGTGTGTGTGTGTGACTCACTGAGTAACTGTGTAGGAGTGGGAGTTGTGTGTACGTACGTAAGTGAATGTTTTGTGTACATACGTACGTATGTATGTATGCAGGGTGTGGGTGTGAGTACGTAAGTATATACTGTATATACTGTATGTAGGAGAGTGAGTGAAATAATGAGTAGTAGTACGTATGTGTGCCTATATGTACAGTAAGCTGTATTGTACTGTGTACTGACTGTATTTTGAGTATATATACGTACCTACGTATGACATACGTACGTACACACACAGACATTGGTTGGGTGCTTACAATACGTACATACTTACGTACTTGTACATACACACACGTATACGTAGCTACTCGGGTACGTATGTACATCACCTCCCCTCCACCCACCACCCCGGTGCCCTCCACTGACCACACCCCCTTGCAGGCTGCCAATGGCTTCATGCTCATCATCAGCTGTCAACAAGCCCGTGTCCTGTATGTTTCCGAAACAGTTGAGGATGTCCTGCACGAGTCCCAGGATGCCTGGAAGGGGGCAGTTCTTCTATGACATTCTTCACCCAAAGGACATTCAGAAGGTCAAGGCACAGCTGGACTGCATGAACATGGAGGAAAGTGAGTGACTTTACACACACATACACACACGCGCGCGTGCACACGCACGCGCACACACACGCGCACACACACACACACACACACACACCTTTTGAACCTTTGAATCCGCCCACAGT
>CATKZD010000048.1:0-17492 GCA_949841015.1 Aplysina aerophoba
CAGCACACATACACAGTGAGGCACGATGATGGCCAAAGATCAAACAAACACAGGCTCCACATGTCCGCTAAGTGAATGTACACAGTCTGTGATAACGCTACAAGACACCACTCTCCCACTAGAAGATCACACAACAAATGTGGCCCTGACACATTGTGCAGGTGCCAACAACACACCAAATAGGGCCAGGGCAGTGCACACAGTTACCTTGGGCACCTCATGAGGATTCTGCAGAGCACTGACAAGGTCAACACAGTTAGGACAGGGGTCACACACATCACACCCACTTGAAGGGCTTCAAGAGACATGCACAGCCATAGAGTGTGGGTTTGGTCTAGTGGTCATGAGTGGATGGGAAGGGAAGTCACTCCACTTCATGTGTGCTGTGTACAAGCCAGAATGTGAGTGGATTTAACAGAGCTAGTGGAATAACAGCCAGATACCCAAGCTGTATACGAGGAACATGGATACGTACTTACATACGTACATACATACATACATACATATAAACGTACATGGTTCGGTTTTGTACAACTGAGGAAGGTCCTATTGGGGCCGAAACGTCTTGTCAACTTTGAACGGTGTATCGTGTGCTTCATATTCAATTCACCCTCCTTGTCATACCTTGACGCAATATTGAACCCCTATTCTATTTCAGTGAATGTTCCTTACATCTCTACACACCCCTGCAGATCCACTCTGAACTTCTCCCTCTCTCACAACTCACACCCACTGCCTCCACATGCACGCACCATGATGCATAGAGTTACGTAACTTCTACTAACCGATTCATTGAGGCAGTGTCAAAATTTCAACAGGTCCATGACATCATATCCACTCCATTACAGAAGGTTAAAGACCCTGACAGTTGGTGCGTTCTCTTCAGCACACCCTTCCTGCAGAGGATGGAGCAGTGAACACACCTTCTACTCCTGCACTTCATCAAGATGAGATGACCCATGCTGCACCCTTCACACCAAGACCCTTAATGGTATTGGCTTTGAAGTCAAGGGACTCGGTCTCAGATACACCAGAACACAAGAGGGAAGAATGAAGAGGCACATTTGTTATCTCCTACTCGAGAGCAGCAATGCAAGGGTTCGGCAATGTTCATAAAGTAGCAATTACATTAATTTTGTCTTGTGTCAGAGATATCAGTATTTCGGAATACACCTCATCTGGTATGTTCATGTGTGTGCCTGCTGATTACGTAGGTGGGCTGTGTCCATATGCCCGTGTGTGTGATAGAAAGGCTCTGAAGTTGACCCGCAGTGTGGCCTCGTAGAATGGGCCTTTAATAGTGTTGGCTTACCCGTACACTTACGTATTTCCTCACTCTCACCCACACACACACAAGGAGTGCCACATCCTCTCACTCACCACCTGGTGGGGCTGTGGACACGTGGTACAAGTAGTTAGAATAGCTACGTACTCACCCTCCCATCACACCTCAACCCCACTCCTCATTCCACACTCTCACACTCTTACTGCTGTGAGCTGAATGATATCTGCTGTCTGTGCATGTGTGAGCCAGAGGTACTGTGGAATGAGTGTTCCCTACATTAGAGAAGGTACGGAATGCATTGCTTTGAAGTTGACCTCGTACGGTGACCTCACCGGTATGTACAGCTGACTTGCTTCACATGAGCTCTTGTATCAAAATTACACCTGTAGACCACTACCTGGCAACCACCGGCCGAGGATGCTCATCATGCTAGGTGTGTGCATGGGTAATCGCCGTAGCCGCCACCTCGGCAGTGAACATGGAGAAATGGAACTATACATTGACTGGAAATATGAAGGAATGCTTTGGTGGTGGACTGTAAACAGAGTCTACTGTTTCAGAGGGGCACATTGTCTGTTGGGTGTAGACTGCAGTCTGGCACCCAAACGTCAAGTAGAGAATGTACATAGATTGTCATGTGCTGTATGTAGGGGTAACATACGTAGGGGTACACTCAATAGGGCCCATTTACCGAACAGAAATTCTACTAGCAACAGATGCTGAAAGACGATCAGTGTTAACCACTTATACTCAAAATGGTCACGCACACACACTACACCTTGAAGTACAGAATGTACACAATTGGTGGTCATGTAAGTAAAGGGTGTCCCTAAACAGTTAACAATGCCACCAACAGATCAATGTCACGACTGGATGAACACTCAAAACTCAAAATGGTCATGCATTCACCACATCCTGACTTACGCATGTATACAAGTGATGGCTATGTGTGTACAGGTACACCCAACGCTAACAGCAAAATCTATCTCCAGCATAAACCAGCCTAACTGAATACTAACGATGCACCCTCAACTGGTCATGTGTGTGCACTTACCCAAACACCCGGTACAAAAGGTATACAAATGGTGGCCATGTTCGGGCACACCCAAGCACTAACCACAAAAGCTCTTACCAGTCAGCACACAGTTAGCCATAAAAGGCTTGCTAAGCTGTAAACCGGAAGAGGGAAGGATGGGGTTTGTGTACACAATAGGAGGGATGACCTGAATAGCTTGCTTGACTGGAATGTTGCTGAACATGGTGGTTTGAGTGGGAGAGGAAGGAGAGCTATTGTAAGGAGTCAGGCAGTCAACAGGATGAGGTGATGCTCATTATCCATCCCTTCACAGACTGGCAGCCAATCATTTTATTGGACTGCGCTTACGTCAAAGGCCCACCAACTCCATAATAACGCAGATTAAATGGACTAACCGCAGTTAGTGTAGACACACAAGCACGTATACAACAGATTTTACACAAGAATGCGCCACATCTGCAGCAGACGAGTCAACATAAGTGGCAGCAAATTATTTCTGGAGTGTGTCTGTAATGACAGGAGTTCTCAGGAGAGGACGGTCTACAGTTGTGGACAGGACAGCAGTGTCTACAAACCAGAGTTTACAGAATTTAACACAAGACTTCGTAGGGTATGCTGTCTGGTGGAGAGGAGCCAGCACGAGTAGGTGCATTGAGTTCACCATACCCCAAAGTGTCAGTGGACAAATTGGGTAACGAGTAGGTGTATTTGCTAGCCATGCAATTCGAACACATATTTAAGCTTGTACTCCAACCCCACATGTATGTATCTGCTAAGGAGGTCAAGCATGGAAATTCTATTACAGACCACATCCTCCTATGTAGACCACCTCTACTAGTTAAAACACATATAAGATGATTATAAATATGTATAAATCACAAAGAAAGCTATCCTTTTATGGTGACTACACACAGGAGCTGCTAACGAATCAATTAAGGAAGTTGTGCTGGACATTGCATTAGCTTCTGCTAACCAGTTGCGACAACTTTAATCCAATACGGAGGATGAAGCAATAAGTGCAAATAAGTGGCTGCTTTCAAGGGTCATCTTGCCATGGAAACAACATGTTGATGCAAATAGTGCAGGCCTGTGTGGTGTGGTGTGTACGTATAAACATACTGTACCACTTAATGACTAGCCCTTTACATTAGTGGGTGCAGGGGATACAGGAGGCCACCGGCCACATACCTACACCCACTGCCCCATCAGTGACACACATGTGCCACACTAGAGCTCTCTACCACCGAGTATCAACTGAGGAACTTAACACAAAGAACTCTGTCTAGCAGAGACATGTGCTGGCACCACGTGTCTCTTTGAGCACGTGAGTTGCAAACACCATACCACAAGGTGTCAGTGGAAAAATTGGGACTGAAATGAAAACTCAATGCAGGGCAGTGGACATCAAAGTGTCATGTGTGGGGGTGAATGCATACCAGGCAGTCCCTTGGTCACGAGAGCACATTCTCCACATAATGCTAAATACCTCTGACTGCTGTTAATATATCAATTCCAAACTTGACAAATAGTCTGTGTAGGCTAGTTAGTACACAAACTCGTTATAAGATCAACCCTTACATTGCTTTAGATACACCCTATCACACAGGGGTGCAGCCAGCACATAATACAGATCTGGGTGTGGGCAGAAGAGTGTACAAGTGTGCATGGAACCATTCATCAACCCACACACATCATCATACACACATGTATCTGCATACAGACAAATGTACACACACACACACACACACACACACACACACACACACACACACACACACACACACACACACACACACACACACACACACACACACACACACACACACACACACACACACACACACACACACACACACACACACACACACACACACACACACACACACACACACACACACACACACACACACACACACACACACACACACACAGACACATACACACACACACACACACACACACACTGACTCACACACTTCAGCTGTTTCAAGCTGCTCTTGGAGAACCATTCAACCTTGACTCACTCATGTGCACTCGCATCAGGTGACACATGACAATAGCAGGACAATTGGTACTGGTGGAGTGTGCTACCAGGCAACTGGGGACAGACCATGTGCAGTCACACAAGAGAACAAGACCTAGTAATGGGCAGCTGAACAGAGACACAGAAAGAACACCTCACCGTGAGCCACGAGCCAAGCCATGTCAGAATCAGCGCAGTGGCACGTTGCTTGGGAAACGCACGCAATGAAATGTATATACTGTAGTACAGTTAACTACAGTATAATTTGGCTATACTGTACAGTGTACTGTACATACAGTAGATTACAGAAGACTGTACAGTATACTGTACATAGGCTACAGAATACTGTACAGTGTACTGAACATAGGTTACAGAATACTGTACAGTGTACTGTACGCAGGTTACAGAATATTGTACAGTGTGCTGTACGCAGGTTCCAGAATACTGTACAGTGTATTGTACGTAGGTTACAGAATATTGTACAGTGTGCTGAACATAGGTTACAGAATACTGTACACGTTTTAATAGCGCATTATACACATGGTAGACGACACAGAAAAATAATCCTTCTCTGCAGCCCTCCAGCAACATGCAAAAAATGCCACTTCTTTCACCAGGCGTGAAAATTGTTACCATGGTGATAAAATATCACACTCACAGTGGTGTGATGCTTTTCTTTCAAATGACATGCCAGGATGCTCTAACCAGTACCAAACACCACATGGGAGCAGTGCTGCAATAGATGTGTGTATAATATTCTGCACTGTATGAACATACGTACGTATGCACAATCCACCACATTAATTATATGAATGTAATTGTTATACAAAACCAGAAGTTGTTGTGAGGTGTAGACATTCATGAGGAGTAACTGTGCTGTGCAGTGTGTCGAACGAACACCACCAGAGGAAGATGTGGAGTATGGGGACATGTACAAGTGCTACTTGTACTGGTTAATGGAAGAGAACACCAGGCAACAGCACACCAGTTGTAGGTGGGTACAGTTCTCACTTGATCCAGTACAAATTGGCCTGGGATGCTAAATCATAATTTTGAAATGGAGCAAAATCTATCAATTTCAATCAGTCAGCGTTCATATCAAAGGGCACTCTATATATATCATCGTGGATGTCTCACTGACGCTGCATTCAATTGATGGAGGTACGTAGTGTACCAGAGGAACAAGACCTCCGTCGCCATTTAATATACGTACGTACCGACCGACTGGTTCGGTTTTGTACTACTGAGGAAGGCCCTGTTTGGGCCGAAATGTCTTGTCCCTTTTGATGAACAGTATACCACGTGCTTCATACGCTAAAGAATTCACCCCCCTTGTCATACCTTGACGTGATAATGAACCTTGATGTGGTAGTGAACCTCTATTCTATCACTGGTACGCGAGTCCAGTTTAGAATACAGTTTGACGTAATCAATTGACTCCATCTGAGGCACACATGATAGAATAATAGCAATTTCACAAAACTATCGCTGACGTGACACTTTGTGTGTACTTCAAGGGCACGCCTCATTACACACACAAGTATTACACACACAATACCGCATGCCTGCACTTAGTATTACATAGTGCATGTGGCGGGTGCAAACCTTGCACTCCCGGCTTATCATCACTGTGGATGCTGCTATCAGAGTCAACTGTAGCTTTGTCTTTTCCGTCCAACAGGAACAGACTTCCCGTGATAACCTCTGATAGCCACGTACTCAAACCACAAAGGACTACAACCATAGTATTTAACACTAATCTATTGTTATAATGAATTACAAAAGTGAAATAGTACAATGCAGAACAAATTAGGGTTGCCCCCAACAATGCACCCCACTTGTGACCTCTCCAGACAGTCTCCATCCTACCTCGTCCACCACTACAGTGAAGGTGCACCTGTTGCAGTGCCTTAGTCCCATTCCCAGTTGACTTTCTGCTGAAATTTCAAGAATTGTGGCCAGAAGTGGGCTGGGAATGAGAATACTCCACACTATAATGGACTCTTAGAGTGAGTGCACACCTCTCAACATGCAAACTGTGCTCTCCCCTCATTCAATCACAGTTCAACCAACCCTGCTGCAATACCCTTTAAAAGGCCCTTATTGGTTCTTGAGTGTAAGACACGTGGTAGATATGTAGCTTCAGGTAGCAAAACATTTTGGCCCCTTCTTCAGTTGCAAAGGGGTACAAAGCAGATCCTACAAGATACCTAGCACAGCAGAATAAATAGAGACAGGGAGGCAGATGAAAACTCGTCTTAAATAGGACAAGAGAGCTGTAATGAAAGCTGACCTAAACAAGCAATTGCAGAACATGTGTTAAGCACAGGTCACAAAATCTAGTGGAATGAGTCAACAAGTATTGCCCATGAAGGAGAATGGTTCAGAAGGAGGATCAAGGAAGCACTGCACATTAGAGGCTCCAATGCCATGAACTCTGACCCTGGTCTGTCATTAAACCCATGCTGGATGGCCTCAGGACAGCACCCTCTAACAATGACAGGCACTGATGTGGCAATTTTAATTGATTGACATTAAATTCAATTCATTCAGCCATGTGCACTTGCCACCCCTATTCATTTTTTGGGGCCGAAACGTTGTGCTAATTTAGGCTATCTACCACGTGTCTTACGCTCAAGAACCAACAAAGGACTACAGCTGTATGGACTGGGCAAATTGTTGAGCAATCACATAGCAGTGAAAAACAGATAGAAATGTAGACGTTTCGACCACGAAGGTCTTCGTCAGTTATAATCAAAGTATGTACGTACTGTATATGCATTGTAACTGACAAAGACCTTCGCGGTCGAAACATCTACATTTCTATCTGTTTTTCACTGCTATGTGATTGCTCAACAATTTGCCCAGTCCTACCTATGCTGTAGCACTGAGCCTCTACCAAATTATACAGCTGTATGCCCGACGAATCCCGTGACAGGCGAAACATTGCATTGAAGTGACAATTGGAATTGACAAGTCACATGTTGGCGTGCTTGATCCTCCAAAATAATCATTCTACTATCAAATCCAGCATGCCCTATAACTTTCATGCTAAAGGCCTACATAGAAATGAATCTCTATTCTATCACCCTTCAAAAGTGGACACAAAATGTCTTTGTACTGTATGTACGTATGCAATTCATCATAATTCTACTATAAGGTGACACACTTATAATCAGGAGTCTGGAGGGTTATCCCATTTTGAAGGGAGGTCACACGTCAGTGGTACCCCAGTAGTACACACATCAGTACACGCATACGTACGTATGTACGTGCACTCCTTGCACTAATCTCATGCTACGCAAGCACAACATTTGTACTGATTTTAGCGGTTCAAATAGGATGTTACGTGGCAGGTACTCATTATAGCAATTTCGTATTTTCAGGGTTACTGTGCTCTTTAGGTGTGGTAATTTTGAAAGATTACATATAGAACTGTAGATGATTCGAACTATTGTATGTTGGGTAGCCTGTATAACTGTATAATCTATGATAGAAAGAGCACACAGAGAGATCCAGGTAAGTCAGTATAAGGCCACGGTCAGCAATAAGACTGAAATCAAACTGATAATGGGGCACAGACAACTTGGACGAAGAGGGCAGAGACGACTCGGATGGAGATGACTTGTTTGAGATAGAAGATTCAATGGGGGATTACTGGGACACAAAATAAGTGGCACTGTACTAACTTTCTAACTTAAGCACACATTATCATGTGGCGAGTACAAATTTGCAACTTTGCACTTTTAGGGTTACTGTATGCATTAGGTTTTGCAATTTTGAAAGACTATATATATATACCTAAAGATTATCCGAACCACTGTATGTACCATACGTATGTTTGCTAGCTTGTACATACGTACAGTATGTGGGGACTATTTAGTGACTATGGCACTGCTCTCTTTCTTTAACTAAACTCAGTACCTTTTAAAACTAGTAGTCTTAATTAATAATTATGGTGGGATATGCAGCTGGCAGCAGAACCTTGCATGACGTACGTACATCTGCTTTACCCCATGTCTTCAATGAACCCCATACACACATACATACAGTACTAGCTGTGCTTCAACTGTTCATGGTGTTGCAATTCAAAGACGTCTCTACGTATGTATGCTTGCTTGCCACTGAGCTGTCAAATGCAACATACGTACATTGTGCCCAAATGACATCATACGAATGTCCTAGAACTTGAGTGACCTGTCTGTTGTTTTCTGCAGCTGCGGATGGTTCAAAGGAATGTATTTGGTTCACAATAAACATACTTACTACAATCAAAGGTCACCAATCAAAGGCCAACAGCCAAGGCCAACAATCAAAGGTCAACAATCAAAGGTCAACAATCAAAGGCCAACAATCAAAGGCCAACAATTGAAGGCCAACAACCAAGGCGAATAATCAAAGGTCAACAATCAAAGGCCAATAACCAAAGGCCAACAATCAAAGGCTAACAATCCAAGGCTAACAATCAAAAGTCAACAATCAAGGTCAATAATTGAAGGTCAACAATCAAAGGCCAACAATCAAAAGTCAACAATCAAGGTCAATAATTGAAGGCCAACAATCCAAGGCCAACAATCAAAAGTCAACAATCAAGGTCAATAATTGAAGGCCAATAATCAAAGGCCAACAATCAAAGGCCAACAATCAAGGTCAATAATTGAAGGCCAACAATCAAAGGCCAACAATCAAAGGCCAACACTTGAAGGCCAATAATCAAAGGCCAACAATCAAAGACATGAATACAAAGACAAGACTATTCAACAATTGAAGGCCAATAATCAAAGGCCAACAATCAAAGGCCAATAATCAAAGGCCAACAATCAAAGGCCAACAATCGAAGGTCAACAATCAAATGTCAACACTTGAAGGCCAACAATTGAAGGCTAATAATCAAAGGCCAACAACCTAGGCGAATAATCAAAGGCCAACAATCGAAGGCCAACAATCAAAGGCCAACAATCAAATGACTCCTCGAGAAAGGATAGGATTGAAGTTGAGCCTTAGTACGTACTTACGCACATAGAATACCAGCTATAGTGTTGAGAAACAGTGACACGTACGTATACTACTCAGAAAAGCTGTTGACGGGCAGATGGCTATGTGCATGGACTACCATAGCAATAGCTACTGTAAACATGTACTTGTACAAGCTTTTTGCTAACTATACAGCTTGAAAGTGGCGACTTAAGAAAAAAAAAAACTACGACCTGGTGCCCAAACTCACGGCCTACACTCTAACACGAAGTTTCAGCCACGCGAGCCACCAATCTGGCCACGATTCTTTGTCTCCAATCGCCGTATATATGGTCATGGGCGGGCCGCAATACTGCGATCACTTAGGTCCAACGCCTGAAGGATCTATGCGAGGGTGCACTCCGCGGGCAGCTAGCATGTGCATAAGCCCACGAGCCAGGGGTGGATGATCGTGCACAGTTCCTGTCTCTCTATGTGTTGCCATAAGTGTTGTGCAAGCTGGTGGTAACCAGCTTGCACAACACTTATGGCAACTTGTACTGTACATTGATACATATGTACGTAACTATTCCACTCTTGATCATAAGAAGTCAGTGTTGAATGAATTTACGTGCGTACGTAAAAGGAGGCGGTGATAACAAAGTACGTAACACAACAAGCAAATCTACATATACGTACTAGTCCTTTGCAGGTGATGCTGCATGAACTTCCAGATTAGTACCAGTGGGCGCGTGCACCAGCTTTCGAGTGTGGTAACGTAGCAACTGTAGTTTTTGTTCAGAACGTTTTGGCCACGAAGGCCTTCGTCAGCTGAATAACTGAAGACTACAGAAAGAAGCATGCTTAAACAGTTGTGAGATGTTGACATGAAAAGAAAGGTGTGAGTGTGGACGTTTAGAATGGATTGGTTTTATTCATTACACCCTGAAGAAGGCTACAGCATGTGGTTAAAATGCCAACAATTGATGATTTACTAGGCAGTTTAGGGTTGGAAGTTAGTGAGCGAGCTACGTATAAGCACCGACAATTGGTGGAAGACGCACACAGCAAAAGGACTGCAGCCAACTGGTCCACCAATCAAAGTGACTGCAGAGACTTCATTGAGACTGGAAGCCTGCAATGAATCCTCATCTTAACTTCAACCAGTGTCAGAGATTAGAGAGATGATCGAGGAGAAGAATCCCACAGCATCTCGTCTCCACTTCATTAATGACTTTTCCATGTCTTAATGGAACCGTTGCATCCCTAATACGTTGCACTAGCAAACCTGTTAAAATCCATGAATGAGTCATAAACAGATGCATTACTTGTACCATACTCTAGATGAAGGAGCAATGGCTAGGTTAGAAGACCACTCGCACATAGACACACCAGAAGTAACCAGAGAGGAAGTACGTAGAGAGGGCAGTCAAGAAGCTACAAATGGCAAGGCAGCTGGTGATGACAGAATAGTAACAGACCTATTAAAGAGTGGAGGAGAGACAATGATGGACTAGCTAGTGGAACTGATCCAAGATGTCTGGAAGACAAGACGGGTGCCAAGAGTGGAAGAACGCCACACTTGTACCCCTACACAAGAAGATTGGAAAAAGTATAAGAACTACAGAGGGATATCACTACTCAGCAGCCCAGGGAAAGTACTCACACTAGTCCTGCTGGAAAGAATGCAGATAGTGATTGAACCCCAACTGTCGGAGGCACATTGTGGATTCAGGAAAGGTCGGGGTAATGTAGACAAGATATTGGTAACACGGCAGGTCATGGAGAAGGCAGTAGACTATAGGACCCTGTAACCTCTGCTTCATTGATCTCACTAAGGCGTATGACTCGGTGGACCGCACTGCCATGGTCTGTCCTGAGGTCGTATGGAGTACCTCAACAGTTGGTCGAGATCATTGAGGTCCTCCATGCGGGAACCTGGTGCCATGTAAGAACAACACATGGAACGTCCCAAGACTTTGGGGTGAAGACTGGTGTCAGACAAGGTTGTGTCCTATCACCCATCCTATTCAACTGTTTCATGGACAGAATCCTGAAGGAGGTAGCAGGGACCCTTGGCAGAGGACTGCAGGTAGAGTATACCACTGCCGGAGGATTGTTCCTCACATACCGTGATAAGACCGAAGCTGCAACACTCATCCAAGCTGTACTGTATGCTGATGACCTGACACTGATTGCAGATTTGGAGATGAAAAGTCTCTCGCAGCTATGGCCTCAGTGGGTACACCAAGATGTGAGTATTCAGAACCTTAGTAATGTCGATTCTACTGTATGGAGCAGAGACCTGACCAGTGACAAAGAAAGACATTAGAAAATTGACAACCTTTTACATGAGATGACTGCGAGACATACTAGGAGTCACCCTTTGGCATAAGTGCCGAAATGCAGATGTCCTAAGGGAAACTGAGGAACACCAGATAGAACACCAACTGAGGCAAAAGAGGCTACTGGTCACTTACGTCACTTGCAAAGAATGCCAGACCACCGCATGCAAAAGCAGGTACTGAGATGTAGGCCACAAGGAAGGAGAAGAACACCAGGTGGAACACAGTTGAGATGGGCTGACTTGCTGAACAGAGACCTAGCTGAGATACCAAATTGGCACAAGAACTGGTACAAGGCAGAGATACATGGAGATCACGCATCTTCCAAACCCAAGACAGCAATCTTCCGTCAGATCCAGCCCAATGTCCTTAACGGACAAGATGTAAAGAGGAGGAGGAGGAGGAGGAGGAGGAGGAGGAGGAGGAGGAGGAGGAGGAGGAGGAGGAGGAGGAGGAGGAGGAGGAGGAGGAGGAGGAGGAGGAGGAGGAGGAGGCATGTATGTGTGTATGTGTGCATGTGTGGGTGTGCATGTGTGGGTGTGCATGTGTGTGCATGTGCATGTGCGTGTATGTGGGTGTGCATGTGTGTTTGTGTGCGTATGCATGTTTGTATTTGTGTGTGTGTGCATGTGTATGTGTTTTTGCGTGTGTGCGTGCATGCATGCATGTGTGAGTGTGTGTGTATGTACACATGTGTAAGCATAAATACAACACGTGTGACACTAATTCAGTCGTATTGAATTAATAATGTGCTGCTTCGCAATTAGTAATGCCAATGTAGCCTCATTAGTAGTACAGTGATTGGGCAGGTAGTGAGTGCAGCTGCTTAACCTACGTACCGTACAGTGCAGGCTTACACACAGTATTGGTACGGTTGAATGGTATTACATTCTGCTTCACTGTATGAATCTACGTAGGTTCCTGGAACTAATACCTGACAAGGGTTCCTGGAACCAATGTCTGAGTGGGTTCCTGGAACCAATGTCTGAGTGAGTTCCTGGAACCAATGTCTGAGTGGGTTCCTGGGACCATTGTCTCAGTGGGTTCCTGGAACCAATGTCTGAATCACTGCACAGTACTGCAGTGTTCACTGAGCTATTTTAATCAACCTGCAGTGCTGGAGGTAGCCTTTGCATCATTAACAATGTCATTGCCAACAATAATAAGTAAGTACAATTGTAACAAGCTGTGTAGTGGGTAGGCGTAAATATACAAATTCACACATTCATGTCATCAGACGTCACGGTAGTGATGTCCCTGATTCAAAATGGCGGCTCCTATCTACGTAATAATAGGTAACTTTACATACTTGTGTAATGTATATTAAATAATTACATATCACTCTAGCACTTGCTCAGGACTCTCTTCCAGTTGCCTCCTTGATGAACGTACACTGACTTAACATGAGGGGGTTCCATGGACCGCTGACACCCTTCCTAACCAACACAACGTTGAACGACTTCCAGCTTACAACCTTAAGACCATCTGGTGAGCAGTCTTCAGCTACTTTTACGTCAGGTCATCGTCTACATGATGGCCGACTGAAATTTGTGGGAGAAAAATGCAGGTTATGAACAATGCCTGTGGTGGCTAGGACAGGCACAGGAATTAGAAGCTGACTGCAGCTGGGTATAGTCAGTCACTGAACAACTAGTTCCACCCCCAGCCTGGAACCACTGGCACAATCAATGTGGCCGTAGTTACTACGAACTTCCATCTCTGGTCCCCTGGAAAGGCTGCTCATAGGGAGCTACAGTGGGTCTTTCTACCCTGGCATCCAAGAGAAAACTTCACCTTGCTCTTACCATGTTCAACTTTATGTCTTCCAAGTCCCTTTGAGCCTTCTCTTTGCCTTCATGCCACTAAAACATCCACTCTGATTCGCCTTCCAGCTCAACCTTCCACCAAATCAATCTTCCTTTGGCCAAACGTCCGTCAGTTTCACGGACACAGCACTGTGGCAATCCTTCCACCAAACATCAGAGACACTAAAGTCCTCAACAGTTATTATTCACTTTGTCAGCAATAATTCTATTAATGATCTACAGTATATTTGACTTTTATCGCTCGCTTGTGCATGGTAAGTCTCAGGCATTTTCTTTATTATTCTTTATCATTCTTTGGACTCCCAATACGACTGATAACATGATTTTATTTATCAGTTTGGCTTGACCTCCAACTTCACTCTGTGCATTTCTCTTTCTTTACTGGGTGCCACAAAGTAGCATTTGACTTACCGTTTCTCCAGCTGAAACAAGATTACCTGATACTCGATGCCTGAATCTAATCTGACATGTCATTACACTGCAGTATCTGACAGCTAGGTGTGTATTTCAGTGTCCTGCCTTCATCATTTACGTATACGTAGTCTGCAACTGTCCTCCCACACAGTATTACCTTGCTTTCAGAATACGTAGTGATACCTGTGCACCTTCTCCAGATCTCTTCTTCAGGCTTTTCTTCCTGGACCTCCCCTCTGCCTGCACACTTCTCTGCGGTCTCCTGTGGTGCTTGTGCACTATTCTGCATTAGCACAGCAGGGCAATCCTCCCATCCTTTCCACACCTCATGTCTTCATAGAGAACTTGACTATCATCATCACACACACTTCTCACTTCTGATCATCCTATCACATCGTCCTCATTCTTGCCATCCTTCTGTGTCTGAAGTCATTCTGGAAAATTCCCCAAGATTTGCTCATTCATCCTCCCTTTCACTCGTTGTGCATTATTCTATGGAGCTCATTTGTTGATTGTGATCTCTTCACTGGAATCCATCTAACATACAGATGGATACAGAATGCTGTACATGCCGTCTCTTCCTCCCACAGCTACTGCATCTTCATCATTCTGCCACCCCACTCCATTTGTCACTCTGACACTTTTATCCCTCTCTCTTGACTTTGGCCATCTCCACACTCCTTAATTAAACCATTCCATGCTCTCAAAACAACTTCTCCAGTAAGAGGTTCACTTTGCACATTAATAGGTGTCCCATCTTGACCCTAAGCTTTACATGCCTCTTCTCCCATCTCCTCGCCTTGTTCTCATCCGTTCGCCAATGTTCTCTGACAAAAGCACCAGGTGAAGGCTACTGCCAACTTCTGCCCTCCCCCCCCTCCTTCCTCCAGCAATCACTCTCACTTTATGCTGCTTGCACTTACTCGCGTACTTCCTGAGTTTGGCTCTCACCAAAACCATACTCTGGGGTGGACTGTGAACTACCGGTGATCCCCTATGGGTGCGTTGTACAAATCAGTCAGTTGTGTACAAATTCTTGCATTGAAGTAAAACCTGAGACCTGGGACCTACTAACACTCCACTCAGTACTACACAGCTGTAGCAGCTGTGTTATGTCAGCTCATTGTACATACGCATACAGCATCACAATATCTTGAATAGGCAAGAATTCTTTAGCAAATCACATACATAGTGCTTCAATGGAAATGTTTTGGTGCACCTTTGGCTTGGAGTGACAGTCAAACAGTCTAACAATCTAACAGACATAGGGACCAAAATGGTCTGATTTTCCATTGAAACACTGTTTGATTTGCTCAAGACTTCTTGCCCATTGTCACCATATATTGTGACATAGCAACATTTCTACGTATAAGACCATCTGTGTGTCTGTCACATCTAGCACATTTTCACTGTGAAAGTGTATGTCTGCTTGTGTGAATGTTGCGTTAGCTACTGATTTTATTGACTCTTACCTGGTGATATTTAACTGTTAGCTGGTGACATTCTGTCTTTTGACAGATCACAGTGCAGCATCTGTCACTGTCTGCTAGTGATGCTGCATATCTGACACAGTCAGTTGCTGACAATTCACACATGTTGCGTGTGCGAGCATGTGTGTGTGTGTGTGTATGTGTCTGTGTGTGTGTGTGTGTGTGTGTGTGTGTGTGTGTGTGTGTGTGTGTGTGTGTGTGTGTGTGTGTGTGTGTGTGTGTGTGTGTGTGTGTGTGTGTGTGTGTGCGAGCATGTGTGTGTGTGTGTGTATGTGTCTGTGTGTGTGTGTGTGTGTGTGTGTGTGTGTGTGTGTGTGTGTGTGTGTGTGTGTGTGTGTGTGTGTGTGTGTGTGTGTGTGTGTGTGTGTGTGTGTGTGTGTGTGTGTGTGTGTGTGTGTGTGTGTGTACGTGTGCTGCCATGCTTTATGAAATAACATTGCAAATGCACAACGGGTTAATTGCCAAACATTGGTGCATTAGTTACATTTACTTGCCACAACCAAGCACTAAGAACACAGTGCACCTACTGTTACACAAACACACTGCTGCACCCAACTAGTCGCCATTCACTAGGCATTGTTGCTAAACGAACCAAGCACTGAACGGGGAAAGTGCACATGTGCAGTACACACACACACATGAACACAACAACTGGGTAGCGACATTCACTGATGAGCAATACACAACAACGTATTAATCAATCAACTGCAGGACGTTTCGACCCGAGGGTCTTTGTCAACTGCTTACAAGTGACAAAGACCCTCGGGTCGAAACATCCTGCAGTTGATTGATTAATAGTTGTGTATTGCTCATCAGTGAATTTCGCTGCTAAATCAACCCAACTATGAGCCTCTACAGTAATATTTACTGGGTGCCACAAGGTAGCCTTTGGCTAACGGTTCCCCAGGTGAAATAAGATTACCTTATACTTCATACCTAATCATGCCCGCACACACACACACACACACACACACACACACACACACACACACACACACACACACACAATGTACAAACACACACTAACAGTGCTGATATACTAACAGATCAAAAGTAGCATTTAATTACATGCAAGGAAGGAGCTGACAGTCAGTCTTTAAAGACACCAGCAGAGAATGAACTTACCATCAGACAAGCAACCCCCCACAGTACACCCACCCACACAACACCTGATTGTAAGGAAGTCAGCTAAGATATGCAAACAGAACAGTCGGAACAAATTATCATAGTACAGGCCCACGCATCTTATTAATTTCCAAATTAGGGAACAGCAGCTGCCAAATTGGATAACCTATGAATTCCATTTGGGTTTCAGTTCTGTGAACCTGCACCTAATGCAGGCACAAAGGAACAGCTCTCCTTGTCTCCATGAGCCATGGAGCCAAGGATGCTGCTGTATGTACCCGCACTACCGTGGAACTGCCCTGGTGTTACAGTTAAGTTCTCACATGTTCTCCCATTCACTGATGAAGGTGGCTGTATGGTTGTGTGAATTTCTGTGAAAATCCTTGGGCTAGTGCGTACCAAGTGATTGAGAATTCTCAGAAGAAGTTGTTACAGTTAAGTTCTCATTTAGTAGAAATTCATTCAAGGGGAGACAAGTTAAGGTTTCAAGTAATACAGAGTCACGCCTAGCTGCGAATGACATAAGGCTTGATAAATTCTAGGAGGGGGGAGGGGGGGAGGTATATCAATTGGGAATGAATGCCCACTTGTGCCCCGCCCCAACCCCTCAGTTCTACTTCCATATTTCATGATTATTTTGCATTTACTTCACTTAATCACAAGTTGAAGTAACATTGGCCACTAAAAAGTACAACCACAATCCCACATATGCATACATGCATACTTAGCCACACACATGCACACATCATGACACACATCCATGCACACTTATGTACACTTCATGCACTCCCACACACATACACACACACACACACACACACACACATACACACACACACACACACATACACACACACACACACACACACACATACACATACACACACACACACACACACACACACACACACACACACACACACACACACGCGCGCGCACACACACACACACACACACACACAAACACACACACATTCCAGCATACACCCTGTGTA
>CATKZD010000051.1:0-12656 GCA_949841015.1 Aplysina aerophoba
CAACCAAACAACCAAGTTACCAACCAACCAAGCAACTATCCGACCAACCAAGCTACCAACCAACTAACTAACCAACAACCAAACAACCAAACAATCATGCAACCATGCAACCATGCAACCAAGCAACCAACCAAGCTACCAAGCAACCAACCAAGCAACCAACCAAGCAACCAACCTACCAACCAACAAACCAACCAACCAATCGACCATCCGACCAACTGACTATCCCACCAACCAACCAAGCTACCAACCAACCAACTAACCAACCAACCAAGCAACCAATCAACCAACCAACAAACCAACCAAGCAACCCGCCCACCTGTACAAATACCACCCCCAAAAATCAAATCTACCTCAGCAACCAGCGAGACACCAACAATACCTAACGCACCAAATACATCTTACAGATAACTAATCCACCTACCAACATTAAACGATTGTATAGCTACACACTCATAAGGGTCCACAAAAACATGCAAATATAAAGCCAATGAGACCCCACAACCCCAACACCAACCCCCACAACAACAGCTAACAAACGAACTAATGACTTTTCAGGAAAGGTCGCTGTTTGATCAGGGGCACTTCCATCTGCTTTGGAGTTCCAGGGCACCAGGGAGGCTACAATTTGGAGCTTCACTGTACGCAAAACAGCTGGAGTGAACTAATCCAGGACAGGGACACTTACACACAAATAGGACTTGACCACCTCAAAGACACGACAACCTACATATACCTGAACATGGATCCCACCACAACCCTTATCCAGAACATCAACACCACACATATACTTCCTTAAGAAAACACACAAAACGCCATGTCTGACAGACCCATTGTCAGCACCTGCAACTCTATCAGTGAAAACATTTCAAGATTCCTGGACGCATATATACCTCCAACCAGCAGTAAAACAACTACCTTCACAGTACAATGAAACAACAAATCACAACCAGCCCTCCCCACAGAACGTAAGACTCACAACCACATATAACCACCACCACAGAACAATCCAAAGACTGGTGAACAAGCACTGGACGAGATTCTGAACCAAACAAAACGGAAAGCCAGAACTACCCCGAAACATAACACTGTGCTACAAGAGAAATCCATCACTCAGAACCAAACTAGCCAAAACAAGATACATACAAGAATTGGCAACACCAACAAACAGACACACACTAAAACCTCAATGCGCAAACAGATGCTGGAACAGAAAATGCTCCACATGCCCCGACAGTCTAACAACACACCAATTCCTAAGAACCACACTTGGAACAACACACACAACTAAATGCAACTACCTATGTAGGAGCAACGGAATTGTCTATCTAGTCACCTGCAAAATATGCCACAAACATTATCTCGGCCAAACAACAAAAATCAACTCTACCCCAGCGACCAGGAGACACCAACAATACCTAACACGCTAAATCCATCTTACAGATAGCTGGCACCTATCAACCTCATACGATTGTAGCTACACACTCAGAAGGGTCCACAAAAACATGCAAATATAAAGCCAACAAGACCCCACAACCCCAACCCCAACCCCCCCACACAACAGCTAACAAACGAACTAATGACTTTTCAGGAAAGTCGCTGTTTGATCAGGGGCACTTCCAACTGCTTTGGAGTTCCAGGGCACCAGGGAGGCTACCATTTGGAGCTTCACTGTATACAAAACAGCTGGATTGAAATCTTACACCCATCAGAATGGCAAAGTAGAGGGAGAAGCCGTTGGCAATCTTGACAGACTTCTGGAGTGGAACACCATCCACGTTGGCACAAACACAACAGAGCAGGTCCACGGCGTGTCGTGATGGTGGAAGCCATTGTTGACCCAGCAACAGATCTGAGTGCAGGAGGGGAAGAGGGGGAAGTAGGATATGCTCCAATGCAACATGCAACACAATCCCACACAAACGACATTCCATCCTCTCCTACACACACCACTTGTCCTCCCACTCACATCATTTCCTGCTGTCCACTAGAGCCAGTACATTGCATCATGTCCCATAGGTACCTTGGCAACTACTTGATCTCACTTGACGATGATGGACCCTCCTTTGACAAGGTCATCATGAGCGTATGCAATCTGCAGTGCCATCAGGATGTAGCCTAGAGTGTCCTACTTGCATTCCAGGGTCCATTAACGTTTAAAAGAAAAACAAACTAAGGAAGAAATAAAAGGAGAAATCATAAGCAGAATTAGAGTGTACCCTCTCAAGAACCGATACACCTTCCCCCAGTCCATTGCTGTCACCCACGAAAGGCCAGAAATTGTTAGCTGGAATGCCTCCTCAGTCCACATGGTTGAGCTTACCATCCCATTGGAGACTGGTGCTGAGAATACAGGAGCTACGTATGAAGCAGATCAGCAGAGCTAGTGGACAGCGGCACACAGGACAGCTATCAAGCCACACACAACCATTGAGATCGGTTCGATAGGGTTCATTCATGTCTCAGAAAATCAATTGGTTTTCAATTGGTCATGTCAATTGGTCAAGAATTCCCCAAGGCGCGAGCCTGATGAAAAGCCAGATACCAACGTACTCAAGAACTTAACACCACATACACAATAGTCAACCTCAGCAACAAAAGACTCACAACAGCTGAAAAGGAGGTCCTCAATAAGGGACTGTCCTTTGTACTGAACCCGAAGAAGACCAACTCAAGAGAAATCATGCCCAACCTCGACGGACAGATATACACAGAACTCTACACAAAAAACAACAAGCCACCCAAACAAACTAGCCAAAACAAGATACATACAAGAATTGGCAACACCAACAAACAGTCCCACACTAAAACCTCACTGCGCAAACAGATGCTGGAACAGAAAAAAAACACATGCCCCGACATTCCAACCACACTTGGAACAACACACACAACTAAATGCAACTACCTATGTAGGAGCAACGGAATTGTCTATCTAGTCACCTGCAAAAGATGCCACAAACATTATCTTGGCCAAACAAAAATCAACTCTACCCCAGCGACCAGAGACTAATAAGAGATAAGAGACTGTCCTTTGTACTGAACCCGAAGAAGACCAACTCAACGACAACCGCGACAATCTCCAAACAGATATACACAGAAATCTATACAAAAACAACCAGCCACCCGCAACAACAAGCCACACACACCAACAACAATACCACCAGAGCCACATACACCAAGTGAAACTGGAAGACATCAAAGAGGAAGTAGACAAAACATTACAAATGCCACTGTAACCCAAATACAACCCAACATACAAACAAAGACAAGCCCTGAAAAAGCTTATCATCCATGATACTATCATCATAAACAAAGCGGACAAAGGCTCCTCAATCGTCATCCAGGACAGGGACACTTACACACAAATAGGACTTGACCACCTCAAAGACACGACAACCTACATATACCTGAACATGGATCCCACCACAACCCTTATCCAGAACATCAACACCACACATATACTTCCTAAAGAAAACACACAAAACCCCATGTCTGACAACCCATTGTCAGTACCTGCAACTCTATCACTGAAAACATTTCAAGATTCCTGGACACATAATTATATACCTCCAACCAGCAGTAAAACAACTACCTTCACAGTACAATGAAATAACAAATCACCACCAGTCCTCCCCACAGAACGTAAGACTCACAACCACATATAACTACCACCACAGAACAATCCAAAGACTGGTGAACAAGAACTGGACGAGATTCCGAACCAAACAAAATGGAAAGCCAGAACTACCCCGAAACATAACAATGTGCTACAGGAGAAATCCATCACTCAGAAACAAACTATCCAAAACAAGATACATACCAGAATTGGCAACACCAACAAATGGACTCACACTAAAACCTCACTGCACAAACAAATGCTGGAACAGACAATGCCCCACATGCCCCGACATTCCAACAAGACACCAATTCCTAGAACCACACTTGGAACAACACACACAAATAAATGCAACTACCCATGTAGGAGCAATGGAATTGTCGATCTAGTCACCTGCAAAGATGCCACAAACAGCATCTCGGCCAAACACTAGGCAGTCTACACACACGACTAAATGAAAAGCAAATGTGAAACACAACACCTCACGCGAATCAACATACCACTTCAGGAACAACCAACACACAACTAGAGAGATACACATTGCTTGGTTGCTTGGTACGTAGCTTGGTTGGTTGATTGGTTGCTTTGTTGGTTTGTTGGTTGATTGGTTGCTTGGTAGCTTGGTTGGTTGGTTGGTTGGTTGCTTGGTTACTTGGTTGGCTGGTTGGTTGATGTGTTGGTTGGTTGGTTTGTTGATTGGTTGGTTGGTTGATTTGTTGGATGGTTGGTTGGTTGGTTGGTTGGTTGGCTGGTTGGTTACATACAAATAGAAGGCATATATAGACCACACAGACATACAAGCAGACAAGAGAAATGCCGAAAGAGACCTATAGACCAACGAAACACACTGGATCAACACACCATCCACCAAAGCACACCTCGATCTCAACTATATCTCAACCGACACCATAATCCAAACCAAATGAAGAAACCAATAAAATACAACACAACACAAAACACACCCGATCCCTCCTGTACAAATACCCCCCACCCCTCCCCCCCCCAAAATCAACTCTATCCCAGCGACCAGCAAGACACCAACAATAACTAACGCACCAAATCCATCTTACAGATAGCTAATCCACCTACCAACCTCAAACGATCGTAGCTACACACTCATAAGGGTCCACAAAAACATGCAAATATAACGCAAACAAGGCCCCACAACTCCAACATCTACACCAATCCCTCATAACAACTGCTAACAAACGGACTAATGACTTTTCAGGAAAGGTTGCTGTTTGATCAGGGGCACTTCCAACTGCTTTGGAGTTCCAGGGCACCAGGGAGGCTACAATCTGTAGCCTCACTGTACGCAAAACAGCTGGAGTGAACTCTTACACCCATCAGAATGGCAAAGTAGAGGGAGAAGCCGTTTGCAATCTTGACAGACTTCTGGAGTGGAACACCATCCACGTTGGCACAGACACAACAGAGCAGGTCCACGGCGTGTCATGATGGTGGAAGCCATTGTTGAACCAGCACCAGATCTGAGTGCAAAAGGGGAAGAGAGGGAAGTAGAATATGCTCAAATGCAACATGCAACACACTCCCACACAAACGACATTCCATCTCCTCCTACCCACACCACTTGCCCTCCTCCTCACATCATTTGCTGCTGTCCACTTGAGCCAGTACATTGCATCATGTCCCATAGGTATGGTACCTTGGCAACGACTGGATCTCACTGGACGATGATGGACCCTCCTTTGACAAGGTCATCGTGAGCGTATGCAATCTGCAGTGCCGTCAGGATATGGCCTAGAGTATCCTGCTTGCATTCCAGGGCCGATCAATGTTTAAAAGAAAAACAAACTAATGAAGAAATAAAAGGAGAATTCATTAGCAGAATTAGAGTGTACCCTCTCAAGAACCGATACACCATTCCCCAGTCCATTGCTGTCACCCACGAAAGGCCAGAAGTTGTTAGCTGGAATGCCTTCTCGATCCACATGGTTGAGCTTACCATTCCATTGGAGACGGGTACTAAGAATGCAGGAGCTATGAAGCAGATCAGGAACGCTGAGCTAAGTGGACAGTGCAACAAAGGATAGCTATCAAGCCTCTCTCACCACCATTAAGTTTAGTTCAAGAGGGTTCATTCATGTTCCCGGAATTCTCACAAATTCACGCAATAGTGAATGCCAGACCCAAATTAAGAATACACCTAGACAAGGAGGTCAGTAGCCAAGCTTCAGAAGAATCACTTCGTATTAGGTGAAGGAGAAACAAGAAAGAAGAGAACTGACCGACTTGACATCCTGCATGCCCCATCTGAGCTTATGTATATACCTGCTATGAGCCCACTTGCGTATAACAGAAAATCAATTGGTTTTCAATTGGTCATGTCAATTGGTCAAGAATTCTCCAAGGCGCGAATCCGCCACACCAACGAACTCAACAACCTAACACCACAGACACAATTTTCAACCTCATCAACAAAAGACTCACAACAGCTGAAAAGGAGGTCCTCACAAAACATCCCATCACCACAACATAGACATAGAAACAATAAACATAGTGGAAGACTTCAATTACAGAGGAAGTAGACATACCATTACAAATGCCGCCGAAACCCAAAGACAACCGAACATACAATGAAACCCAAGCCCTGATAAAGCTTATCATTCATGATACTATCATCATAAACAAAGCAGACAAAGGCTCCACAATCGTCATCCAGGACAGGGACACTTGCACACAAATAGGACTTGACCACCTCAATGACACGACAACCTACATATACCTGAACATGGATCCCACCACAACCCTTATCCAGAACATCAACACCACACATATACTTCCTAAAGAAAACACACAAAACCCCATGTCTGACAGACCCATTGTCAGCACCTGCAACTCTATCACTGAAAACGTTTCAAGATTCCTGGACACATAATTATATACCTCCAACCAGCAGTAAAACAACTACCTTCACAGTACAATGAAACAACAAATCACAACCAGCCCTCCCCACAGAAAGTAAGACTCACAACCACATATAACTACCACCACAGAACAACCCAAAGACTGGTGAACAAGCACTGGACTAGATTCCGAACCAAACAAAATGGAAAGCCAGAACTACCCCGAAACATAACAATGTGCTACAGGAGAAATCCATCACTCAGAAACAAACTAGCCAAAACAACATACATACAAGAATTGGCAACACCAACAAACAGACCCACACTAAAACCTCACTGCGCAAACAGATGCCGGAACAGAAAATGCCCCACATGCCCCGACATTCCAACAACACACCAATTCCTAAGAACCACACTTGGAACAACACACACAACTAAATGCAACTACCTATGTAGGAGCAACGGAATTGTCTATCTAGTCACCAGCAAAAGATGCCACACATTATCTTGGCCAAACATCAAAAATCAACTCTACCCTAGTGACCAGCGAGACAACAACAATACCTAATTCGCCAAATCCATCTTACAGATAACTAATCCACCTACCAACCTCAAACGATCGTAGCTACACACTCATAAGGGTCCACAAAAACATGCAAATATAAAGCCAATGAGACCCGACAGCCCCAACACCAACCCCCACAAAGATAGCTAACAAATGGACTAATGACTTTTCAGGAAAGGTCGCTGTTTGATCAGGGGCACTTCCAACTGCTTTGGAGCTCCAGGGCACCAGGGAGGCTACAATTTGGAGCTTCACTGTACGCAAAACAGCTGGAGTGAACTCTTACACCCATCAGAATGGCAAAGTAGAGGGAGAAGCCGTTGGCAATCTTGACAGACTTCTGGAGTGGAACATCATTCACGTTGGCACACACACACAGAGCAGGTCCACGGCGTGTCGTGATGGTGGAAGCTATTGTTGACCCAGCAACAGATCTGAGTGTAGGAGGGGAAGAGGGGGAAGTAGGATATGCTCCAATGCAACATGCAACACAATCCTACATAAACGACATTCCATCCTCTCCTACCCACACCACTTGCCCTCCCACTCACATCATTTCTTGCTGTCCACTTGAGCCAGTATGTTGCATCATTGTCCCATAGGTACCTTGGCAGCGACTTGATCTCACTTGACGATGATGGATCCTCCTTTGACAAAGTCATCATGAGCGTATGCAATCTGCAGTGCCGTCAGGATGTGGACTAGAGTATCCTGCTTGCATTCCAGGGTCAATCAACGTTTAAAATAAAAATAAACTAATGAAGAAATAAAAGGAAAAATCATAAGCAGAATTCGAGTGTACCCTCTCAAGAACCGATACACCTTTCCCCAGTCCATTACTGTCACCCACGAAAGGCCAGAAGTTGTTTGCTGGAATGCCTCCTCGGTCCACATGGTTGAGCTTACCATCCCATTGGAGACTGGTGCTGAGAATGCAGGAGCTATGAAGCAGATCAGGAATGCTGAGCTAGTGGACAGTGGCACACAGGACAGCTATCAAGCCACACACAACCGTTGAGGTTGGTTCGAAAGGGTTCATTCATGTCACCAGTTTCTCACAATTCACACAATAGTGAATGCCAGACCCAAATTAAGAATAAACCTGGAGAAGGAGGTCAGTCGTCAAGCTTCAGAAGGATCATTTTGCATTAGGTGAAGGAGAAACAAGAAAGAAGAGAACTGACCGACTTGACATCCTGCATGCCCCATCTGAGCTTATGTATATATCTGCTATGAGCCCACTTGCGTATAACAGAAAATTGGTCATGTCAATTGGTCAAGAATTCCCCAAGGCGCGAGCCTGATGAAAAGCCAGATACCAACATACTCAAGAACCTAACAACACAGACACAATAGTCAACCTCAGCAACAAAAGACTCACAACAGCTGAAAAGGAGGTCCTCAATAAGGGACTGTCCTTTGTACTGAACCCGAAGAAGACCAACTCAAGAGAAATCATGCCCATCCTCGATAAACTCCAAACAGATATACACAGAACTCTACACAAAAACAACCAGCCACCCTCAAAAACATGCCACATACACCAACAACAATATCACCAGAGCCACATACACCAAGTGAAAGTGGAAGACATCAAAGAGGAAGTAGACAAAACATTACAAATGCCACTGAAACCCAAAGACAACCCAACATACAAACAAAGACAAGCCCTGAAAAAGCTTATCATCCATGATACTATCATTATAAACAAAGCGGACAAAGGCTCCTCAATCGTCATCCAGGACAGGGACACTTACACACAAATAGGACTTGACCACCTCAAAGACACGACAACCTACATATACCTGAACATGGATCCCACCACAACCCTTATCCAGAACATCAACACCACACATATACTTCCTTAAGAAAACACACAAAACCCCATGTCTGACAGACCCGTTATCAGCACCTGCAACTCTATAACTGAAAACATTTCAAGATTCCTGGACGCATATATACCTCCAACCAGCAGTAAAACAACTGCCTTCACAGTACAATGAAGCAACAAATCACAACCAGCCCTCCCCACAGAACGTAAGACGCACAACCACATATAACCACCACCACAAAACAATCCAAAGACTGGTGAACAAGCACTGGACTAGATTCCGAACCAAACAAAACGAAAACCCAGAACTACCCCAAAACATAACAATGTGCTACAGGAGAAATCCATCATTCAGAAACAAACTATCAAAAACAAGATACATACCAGAATTGGCAACACCAACAAACAGACCCACACTAAAACCTCACTGCGCAAACAGATGCTGGAACAGAAAATGCCCCACATGCCCCGACATTCCAACAAGACACCAATTCCTAGAACCACACTTGGAACAACACACACAACTAAATGCAACTACCCATGTAGGAGCAACAGAATTGTCGATCTAGTCACCTGCAAAGATGCCACAAACAGCATCTCGGCCAAACACTAGGCAGTCTACACACACGACTATATGAATAGCAGACGTGAAACACAACCCCTCACGCGAATCAACATACCACTTCAGGAACAACCAACACACAACCAGAGAGATACACATTGCATGGTTGCTTGGTACGTAGCTTGGTCGGTTGATTGGTTGCTTTGTTGCTTGGTTGGTTGGTTGGTTGGTTGGTTGCTTGGTTACTTGGTTGGTTGGTTGGTTGATTTGTTGGTTGGTTGATTTGTTGGTTGGTTGGTTGGTTGGTTGGTGGTTGGTTGCTCGGTTTGTTGGTCGGTTAGTTGGTTGGTTTGTTGATTGGTTGGTTGGTTGATTTGTTGGTTGGTTGGCTGGTTGGTTGGTTGGTTGATTGGTTGGTTGGTTGATTTGTTGGTTGGTTGGTTGGTTGGTTGGTTGGTGGTTGGTTGCTCGGTTTGTTGGTTGGTGTGTTGATTGGTTGGTTGGTTGATTTGTTGGTCTGTTTGATGGTAGGTTGGTCGGTTGGTTTGTTGATTCGTTGGTTGGTTGGCTTGTTGGTTGGTTGGTTGGTTGGTTGGTTCTTAGCTTGGTTGGTTAGTTGGTTGATTGGTTGGTTGGTTGGTTGGTTGGTTGGTTGGTGGTTGGTTGCTCGGTTTGTTGGTCGGTTAGTTGGTTGGTTTGTTGATTGGTTGGTTGGTTGATTTGATGGTTGGTTGGTTGGTTGGTTGGTTGGTGGTTGGTTGCTCGGTTTGTTGGTCGGTTAGTTGGTTGGTGTGTTGATTGGTTGGTTGGTTGATTTGTTGGTCTGTTTGATGGTCGGTTGGTCGGTTGGTTTGTTGATTCGTTGGTTGGTTGGCTTGTTGGTTGGTTGGTTGGTTGGTTCTTAGCTTGGTTGGCTGGTTGGTTGATTTGTTGGTTGGTTGGTTGGTTGGTGGTTGGTTGCTCGGTTTGTTGGTCGGTTAGTTGGTTGGTTTGTTGATTGGTTGGTTGGTTGATTTGTTGGTTGGTTGGTTGGTTGGTTGGTTGATTGGTTGGTTGGTTGATTTGTTGGTTGGTTGGTTGGTTGGTTGGTTGGTTGGTTGGTTGGTTGGTTGGTTGGTGGTTGGTTGCTCGGTTTGTTGGTCGGTTAGTTGGTTGGAGTGTTGATTGGTTGGTTGGTTGATTTGTTGGTCTGTTTGATGGTCGGTTGGTCGGTTGGTTTGTTGATTCGTTGGTTGGTTGGCTTGTTGGTTGGTTGGTTGGTTGGTTCTTAGATTGGTTGGTTAGTTGGTTGATTGGTTGGTTGGTTGGTTGGCTGGTTGGTTACATACAAATTGAAGGCATAGACTACACAGACATACAAGCAGACAAGAGAAATGCCGAAAGAGACCTACAGACCAACGAAACACACTGGATCAACACACCATCCACCAAAACACACCTCGATCTCAACTACATCTCAACCGACACTATAATCCAAACCAAATGAAGAAACCAATAAAATGCAACACAACACAAACCACACCCGATCCCACCTGTACAAATTCCACCCCCATAAGATCAATTCTATCCCAGCGACCAGCAAGACACCAACAATAACTAACGCACCAAATCCATCTTACAGATAACTAATCCACCTACCAACCTCAAACAATCGTAGCTACACACTCATAAGGTTCCACAAAAACATGCAAATATAAAGCCAACGAGACCCCACAACCCCAACATCAACACCAATCCCCTACAACAACTGCTAACAAATGGACTAATGAGTTTTCAGGAAAGGTCGCTGTTTGATCAGGGGCACTTCCAACTGCTTTGGAGTTCCAGGGCACCAGGGAGGCTACAATCTGTAGCCTCACTGTACGCAAACAGCTGAAGTGAACTCTTACACCCATCAGAATGGCAAAGTAGAGGGAGAAGCCGTTGGCAATCTTGACAGACTTCTGGAGTGGAACACCATCCACGTTGGCACAGACACAACAGAGCAGGTCCACGGCGTGTCGTGATGGTGGAAGCCATTGTTGAACCAGCACCAGATCTGAGTGTAGGAGGGGAAGAGGGGAAGTAGGATATGCTCAAATCCAACACACAACACACTCCCACACAAACGACATTCCATCCTCTCCTACCCACACCACTTGTCCTCCCCCTCACATCGTTTCCTGCTGTCCACTTGAGCCAGTACATTGCATCATGTCCCATAGGTACCTTGGCAGCGACTTGATCTCACTGGACGATGATGGACCCTCCTTTGACAAGGTCATCATGAGCGTATGCAATCTGCAGTGCCGTCAAAATGTGGCCTACAGTATCCTGCTTGCATTCCAGGGCCGATCAATGTTTAAAAGAAAAGCAAACAAATGAAGAAATAAAAATGGAAATAAGCACATTATAAGCAGAATTAGAGTGTACCCTCTCAAGAACCGATACGTCTTTCCCCAGTCCATTGCTGTCACCCACGAAAGGCCAGAAATTGTTAGCTGGAATGCCTCCTCGGTCCACATGGTTGAGCTTACCATCCCAATGGAGATGGGTACTAAGAATGCAGGAGCTATGAAGCAGATCAGGAATGCTGAGCTATAACTGGACAGTGCCACAAAGGATAGCTATCAAGCCTCTCTCACCACCATTAAGTTTAGTTCAAGAGGGTTCATTTATGTTCCCGGTTTCTCACAAATTCACGCAATAGTGAATGCCAGACCTAAATTAAGAATACACCTGGAGAAGGAGGTCAGTCGCCGAGCTTCAGAAGGATCACTTCGCATTAGGTGAAGGAGAAACAAGAAAGAAGAGAACTGACCGACTTGACATCCTGCATGCCCCATCTGAGCTTATGTATATACCTGCTATGAGCCCACTTGCGTATAACAGAAAATCAATTGGTTTTCAATTGGTCATGTCAATTGGTCAAGAATTCTCCAAGGCGCGAATCCGCCACAAAGCCACACACCAACGAGCTCAACAACCTAACACCACAGACACAATAGTCAACCTCATCAACAAAAGACTCACAACAGCTGAAAAGGACGTCCTCACTAAACATCCCATCACCACAACATAGACATAGAAATAATAAACATAGTGGAAGACTTCAATTATAGAGGAAGTAGACATACCATTATAAATGCTGCCGAAACCCAAAGACAACCCAACATACAAACAAAGACAAGCCCTGAAAAAGCTTATCATCCATGATACTATCATCATAAACAAAG
>CATKZD010000053.1:2500-19886 GCA_949841015.1 Aplysina aerophoba
ATATGTATGGGCTATGGCCCCCCATAACATGCGATAATTAGGTGCATTGCTACCACAGTCAACTGTGGCATCGGTTGTAGGCTTCAAGGTTGATAGTGTGTGAGAATGTCCCCGTGTCCAACCATGCATACTTGTGAGTTCTTCAGCAATGAACTCACCAGAACAAGAACCTGGTCACCCATCCCTGGTGTGCATTGGGGTTTGAGTATGTGGGCCTGTCCTTATCATACTCCCACGCCTTCACTGCACCATCTGTGTAGAGGAGGCAGAGTAGTCAAGGGCATCCTGTGGAGAGCACCTGTACAGTGAAATCACACTTGCATACCACAGAATAGCTGATGAAACAAATATCAGAGACTGTGAAATTACTTTTCATGGCTTCGCCCTGAAGAAGGCCAGAGCATCTGGTCGAAACGTCGGCAAGGTTTTCAACCCTGTTTTGAAGCTGGTATTCGAGAACTACCCTTTCTCATGCCTGAGCCAGCTGAGAAGCCCTCACTTCACTTTTCATGGCTGCATGCTATTGTACATGCTATTGTACATATGTACACGTGTTAATAAATCGAGTGTAGTTGTAATAATTCGAGTGAAGGCTGAAGAGACTTAGTCGCACTGCCACGCTCGCTACAGAGGATAGCAGTGGCCTGGCAGCGGGGCAGCACAGATGCGGTGGTGGTGCCTAATACTAATGAATATTCCTAAACAACTCGCTGCATGTGTGTGCAAGCGCACTTAGCGTGGTGTGCCAAATCTGTACTTCCTGAAGTTTCATACTTTTGGGTATATCTATAAATGTACGTATATATAAAAGTGATGTGTTAAGAGTAAACTTCTGAATATTTCATGGCGAGCAGTCAGCATTGCAGTCAGCAGATGGCTATACATAGACTGGATATGGGGCTCAAAGACCTGTCTGTTATAAGTGCAAATACATGCACCATGAGATCATCCGGGACGAACTGAGTACGGATTCTGGGAATGTTGAGTCTTGTGTGATTTCAAATGATATACCTATATAGTGCACTCGAGAATCCAACTGTTGGTCACCCAGCCATTCATTGCGGTGTGCAAAGTACATGTGAAACATGAACTTTTGAAAGCTTGTACATCCGGAGGAACAAACTCTGGAGGAACAAACTCTGGAGGAACAAACTCTGGAGGAACAAACTCTGGAGGAACAAACTCTGGAGGAACAAACTCTGAAGGAACAAACTCCGGAGGAACAAACTCTGGAAGAACAAACTTTGGCCGAACGATTATTAACAAATGTCGCTGATGATGTTGAGCATTTCACGTAGCACAGTACAGATTGCAATAGTACGACGTATCGACCACAAACACCTTCATGGTTGAAATGTCATACTATTACAATCTAAACTGTGCACGTGAAATGCTCAACATCATCAGTGACATCTGAAGCCGTAGCCGTGAGCCTCTACCACATTTTTTTTTTGTGTGTGTATAAATTAGAACTAATAATACATACATATATACAGTACAAGTACACCTTAAGCCAATTTGGAAACAACATGCAATGTTATGTCTATATTTAGTAGTAGGAAAGTGGTCAGTAACATGTGTGATCCGTTCAGCCTCTACCACATCATGTCAAGAACTTACGTACGTACGTGCGTACGTATGTGTACCAAGAGACAAATCATACTCCTGCCTTAGGACGCACGTCATGAACTAGTGCATGACGTCTCGAGAGTCAAACTTATGCTCTTTCTATTCCGACTAAATCAAGTCTAATTTGGCTAAGTTATAGTTAAAGGCCTTTTCAAGTTAAAGAAAGAAGTGCTTGATCGTCACTGGCTGTAGTTCTACTTGCAGTTTGGGAACAGAACGGGACTTGCTACAACCTGAGCAGGCACGTAAGTTGAGTGCATCTATTGTATCACACAAAAGAGCTATCAGTTTTCTTTGCACGTACGTGTACGGGATGCACGGATGCAAGGTGACAACTGCGCGTTAGCACCCACCGACCTTCAAAGCCTCCTATCACTTCCTTCCTCGCCGGGTGGTAGACTACAGCCGTCACACCGCGCACATTCCCCCGCGTATCCTTTCGCGTCAACACGCGCTCCATTCGATGGACTCAGTTGAAGCAGGACTGCAAATACACAAAGTCTGGCCACCGTTTAGGCGTCCATTTTGTCATCTCCTAGGCGACCTTGCGTGTTTATTGAACTCCTCCACGCAATTAACACGAGAGGGGTGGAGTTGGGGTAAAGGTCATATATTCACTTCCCTCCTCTAGAAGGAGTGATTGCGGTGGGAGAAGAATGCAATTTCATCACTTCCCTCCGGAACTTCATACTTCTCTGCGACAAAATAGATATACAGAGTAAATGAGGCGGATTTCCACAAGGGTCCTGGGGGGTGAAGCGACCAGTAATTTCCTCTGAAGTATATGATCGAGAAGAGTTAACACCGGGCGTCAGACTGAAGCGCAGGAAAGGACGTCATTGTACTGAAAGGAGAGAGAAGAGGAAATGCCGAGCGCGTTGTTCATTTCGCCCAAGGATTCAATCATCCTTGTGGGGCCCGTTATCGTCTCGCAGTGCCGTCGGCGCGAGAGTGGACCGGTGACACACAAGGAGGCTTACATGGAAGCGTGGCGGATGCAGCAGAAGCAATCTGGATCGGAGCAGCGGACGAACGAGATGTGCGCACAGATGGCGTACGAGTGTGACCCCGCGAGGGCCTTCCAGACGGCAGTAGAGAAACTGTCTCGCCTACAGCTGTACGACACTTGGAGTAGGAACGTAAGCGAAGCGAACGATGCAGACCTTCACGTACCGGGATGCCTGTTTCCCCTTGCTTCCATGCGCGAGCAGGGAGCACGCATTGCAACCACCACCCTCCCCCCCATACTCAGCAAGTCTCTGCGGCTGCAGTCTGTATTCATGCAGAATGCGCACCAGTGGGCGATGGATTCGGGCCAGGGTCCCGTCCTGCATGTCTGTGGAACAGCGCCCAACTGCCATGGTTGGCTCGACTGCTCCGTCATCCCGTCTTCAGTGTCGGATGTCCTGACCAGTTTCTGCAAAGAAAAGACCATCATCTTGGTTGGTTACAAGGATCACACCAAGGACCACATTCTGATGTCCTTTCTCAAGCGATGCATCCAACCTCACCATTCGACCAACGTCGTCATGCTGTCAACTGAGGCCATGTCACCTCTGTCAAGCGTGTCACCCGTCCCGGTCCTGCCAGTGGTCCTAGATCCAGGGTCTGCTTTTGAAACCGCCTTGAAAGGTAACATACGTATCGCAAACACTGCATGGAGCGTAGTATAGGATAGACTTACAAACTGTGGTAACCACATGGGAAATCCCACTAGTATGTCCCCCAGACACTTGATACATGGTGCCTACAATTGATCAGTGGAGTGGTCGTGCCTTTTCTATGTACATCCTCCTGAGCTCTCACAGCTATATGAATACGTGCGTATGTGTAATTCAAGCGATTGTCGATCATACGTGTATTGTGTGGCGTAGGGCAGTTGAGGAAGCTACGCAAGTATGTACCTACGTACATGCATTGTATGACTGCTTATTTTGGTGTCAGAGAGTGTGGGTACTGGCTGAACTGACCGTTTGCTGCAAATGAACAGACTTTGTTCTGTCACTGCTCCCCTGATGCGTGTGTGTGCTGCTGTAGCTACGCTACTTCCGAGTATGATTGGGGGGAACCTACATGACTGTGTGCATATCTGCAGACAATGATATGCCCTAATGCACCGATAGAGTATAAAGTTTAATGTACTTAATTTTACTTAATTATGAAAGTGTATTAAACTGTTGCCGTTGAGGCAAGTCCTTACTGTGTTATATTCCACTTTTGTAGATGGAAGTAAGATAATGACGCTGTTGAAGAGGAGCCAAGCGGAAAGGAGCCCCAATACACACAGTGGTGAGTTCCTGGTTTGGCAGCATTGGATTGGATCATTCCTGGCGTTAAGGCAATTGTGTCATGAAATGGGTTGTGTGTGTGATGTTGTGAATTATATGTATACACACAATGCATATGTATATGTATAATTTTGTATATGCATGCATGTGTACCAGTGTTCTCTTTAGGCTTTTTTGGGGGGGTGCTGCACCCCCTATTGTCCAAATATACCCCCCTATCAGTGTTTCAGAGACTGCTGTACCCCCTGGCCATAAGAGTCACGGCATGCAAAGCCGATTTGTATTCAATAATTATTACCAAACTGCTATACACATGCAAGTACACATCAACTGATTTGCACAATAGTGATGCTCGCAGAGGATAGGGGCTGGATTAGAGACTAGTACTTTGGACCCCGCCCCCCACACCCTCCTACTTCAAAATTCTGGTGAGAACACTGCCTAGAACCACTTTGGAGGGCAAAAAGAGTCTTTGCTACAAGCACAGGGAGGGAGGGGAAGGGATGAGGGATGAGCCTAGAACCACTTTGGAAGGCAAAAAGAGTCTATGTCTGACACTGATGTATGCACGTACATGTGTACCATTAGTATGTTGCACCATCTGGTGCTGTGTGTTTGTTGAGCCTGTTGGTGAGTATATCTATGTACATGTAAGCTTTGTACCGGTGTGTACCTGCATAAAGCCCACCACAACATGCCTTGGGGTTGGTTTCAGTGTTGCTGGAACACAGTAGGGTGCTTCAGTTGTGATTCAGCTTTGTTTGAAAATATGGTTCCTTTTTACGAAATTGATGAAACACAGTTATGGTGAGATACCGGTGTGTGTGTGTGTGTGTGTGTGTGTGTGTGTGTGTGTGTGTGTGTGTGTGTGTGTCTGTGCGTGCGTGTGTGTGTTTGTAATGTGTGTATTTATGTATTTAAGGTGTGTGAGGTCTGTATTTGTACAATCTGTACGTGCATGTGTTTGTGCATGTGTTTGTGTGTGTGATGTATGGACAAGGAGGACTATTGTTGAGATGCACTGGGTGTATGAAAGTGCACCGTAACAACATCTTGTGGATGTGCAATGACCATTGGCCGCTTCCATTTCAACGTTTCTCCAACTACCACAGCGAGCGGACAATAGGTGTTACGTGTGTATGTGTGTCACACAGGCTGTTAGTTTCAAAATTGGGGATAATAATCAATAGGTGGGTGCCAAAATGGCTGATTCCATTTTCTATTGGTGCAAATGCTCCCGTATGTATGTGTGCCTGTACTGCTGTGATTAGGTTGTGACTGCCCTGACACCTGCTACCGGGCTCAAAGTGTATACATTGCTAGGTTTACGACTATAACGAACCCATTTATGGCCATTTTGGTTATGCTAATCAATTAAAGGCTTCTGTCGTCTCCAATCTGTGCATGTGTAAGTGTGTGCGTGCGTGCGTACGTACGTACGTATCCGTGCACATGTGTAATGAGGCGCCACAGCTTTAACAATGAATCAGGGTTTTACTGGTGCCTCTGCACCAGAAATTATTCACTTCTAACGATCTGTTACCTGCAATGTTTGATCACTCAACAGCAGCAGACCTCACAATATGCCCATTCCCATGTGTAGCTTTGTATGTATGTATTGTATGGTACTCTGCAATATTGCTGCATGCCAGCTTCCTATTGTGTCAATTTCCCAGCATTTTCAACACATTAAGGTTATGGACATGCGCGTACGTACGTACGTACGTACACATGATTGTGTTGTGTGTAATGCGAGACTGCCTTTTGTGGCTGCACGGTGGTTGGGCACACAGTGTCTTTGGTGCTGCTGTGTGTGAACACAAAAGAAATATGATTGGTAGTTGTTAGCAAAAGTGCTTGCACATTTGCTTCTTGGTGTTACTAGGTGTTTTGTTTGAGTGGCAGTGGGGGATGGAGTTGGATGTAGGACGCTGTAATGTGGTGTGTGTGTGTGTGTGTGTGTGTGTGTGTGTGTGTGTGTGTGTGTGTGTGTGTGTGTGTGTGTGTGTGTGTGTGTGTGTGTGTCTGTGTGTGTGTCTGTGTGTGTGTGTGTGTGTGTGTGTGTGTGTGTGTGTGTGTGTGTGTGTGTGTGTGTGTGTGTGTGTCTGTGTGTCTGTGTGTGTCTGTGTGTCTGTGTGTGTGTGTGTGTGTGTGTGTGTGTGTGTGTCTGTGTGTGTGTGTGTGTGTGTGTGTGTGTATGTGTGTGTGTGTGTGTGTGTGAGCTAGCTTGAGACCCACTACGTTGCGTTCGTTGCAGTTACGCATACCATACGTACGTATGTGCTTGCCTTCAGAAGACTGCAGCCATTTGCGCAAGAAGCCCTTAATGATTTCATTTCATTGATCTTATCCAGAAGGTATATAACACTCTGTATACCCACCACGGTAGCAGGATTTCCTCTAAGGGCTTTCACTCTATTCAAGCTGGGTGAGGATGTACCCGTCTGCTTTCTTCTTCAACGTCTTGGCTGAAACGCCCAGGAACTTGGTTTGCTTTGGACTCACAAAATTTCAGACAATTTGTGAATCTTTTTTGCAAGTTTTAGCAACTAAAATCGTGTTGGATTTACGTAGGCACTTTCGTAGGTAGGCTCTTCTTGGAAGGCGCCTAGGCACTTACCTGAGTCTGTCAAACATACAAGGGCTTCCTGGCCTTACACACACAGTTGTCACAGTTTGTGGATTTGAACTAATCTCACACTTGCATGCCAATTGGCAACCAACCCTTCACACTGCATCACCTGGCTGACCGCCAAGTGACAACTTGGCAGCTGAGCTTGCTGAGGGGTGTGTATACAGCTGTCTTGGTTCACAGGCGAAGCTAAGGAATGTTGTTGTTTCCTGTGTGATTACCACTTGTCAAAAATGAAGTTGTGTACCCCTATGCCCTTGGAAAGAACTAGGTTTGGGACTGAATGTTGTGTATTTGAAGTTGGAGTTGGTCCAATGAATAGCATTTTAAGCCCCATTGTGGAAGTTTGAATTGGGCAGATGAATAGCATTTGCATAGCTACTGTCCTGTGTTGGAAGTTGAAGTTGGCCCAATGAATAATATTTACGTCCATGGCATCCATTTATACGTAAACTGGGAGTTGAATTCAGCCCCGTGGCTACCCAGCATCACACACACACACACACACACACACACAGACACACACACACACACACACACACACACATACACACACACACACACACACACACACACACACACACACACACACACACACACACACACACACACATCCCAACTTCCAGAAGCCCAGTGGGGAAGGCCCAGCAACAATGGGATGATGATGATGTGCGTTCGTGCGTACAATGCCTTGCAATACTTCAAGATTCACTAGGATTGCTCTCCTACTATACGTAACTTGTGTTAAATGTTGTGTGGTGTGTGTGCATGTTTTGTCTACGTATGTATCTGTCTCTGTGTATCTGTCTGTCTGTGTCTGTATGTCTGTCTGTGTGTGTCCAGTGACCGGCCATGCAGTAGCTACGTACAGCTAGTGGAAACCTGGCAAGAAGCTGTGCGTGGTGTCAGTCGGTGTCATGACTACTGCTGCAGACATCATGTGTCCCCCCCCCCCAAATGTCTGGGCTCCGTAATGTGTCTTTCACCAGAGAGTCACTTATAAGGAAGGAATTCTGGCAGCATCAGGGAAGGAATACAATCTATTATGGATGCATTTGTATATGGCCTCTCTTCCCACACCCTGTGCCCCGACTGTCTGCAATGGAACCTTTCAGTGTCTTTGGTGGATTTCCACCTTAGCTTGCGCTTCCATGACATAAGTTTTTGTTGCCCAGCAACCAGCAGGTGTGAGACTACTGAAAAGATGGAAGCCTGGCAATGCTAGCATTAGTTGCCATGACAATCCTTGCAGGATACGGTGCCATGAAGAGAGCTCGTTGCACATCCATCACACACACAATGGAAACACTGATAAGATAGTATTGGGTATGTATGTGCGTACGTACTTCATGAAGCTCTTCAGACATCCCTGCCATAGTCATGCCGATGATAAATGCCAAACTTCCGTCTTCAGCTTCACGGAATGTTTTGCAGGGGTTTCCTCGTCAGTTGAAATGATGCATACTGTACGTATGTTAGATAGAATCAAAGATACGTAGCTATTTTGTATTAGCGAATTTAATGTAGCAGTGTTGCCAATGATTATTACAATGTCATGTGTACAGTAACACACACACACACACACACACACACACACACACACACACACACACACACACACACACACACACACACACACACACACACGCACGCACGCACGCACACACACACATGTGCGCGCACACACACAGACATCATCGCTAATGGTAGGACATGAAAGCCTTCCTCTGTGTATGGTACCGTTTCCCAGATGTTGGGAATGTGCAGGTGTGGTGTCACTTTCAGTATTGCTCTGCTCTCCTGCCCATGTCTTACCATGGCTGCGCCTGTGGGCTTTGTAACGGACAGCAGTGCCACACCTGTGCCTTCTCATTCACTTACTCACTCTCCAACTCTGTACTCCAACTAAATGTCCCTTATGGCCCAACAAGAGAAGCTGGTGTGCTGCTTTATCAGATTCAAGTAATGATGCAGTGTAGGCTCTCATGTCCTACCATTACCAGCAGTGTGTGTGTGTGTGTGTGTGTGTGTGTGTGTGTGTGTGTATGTGTGTGTGTGTGTGTGTGTGTGTGTGTGTGCACGTGTGTGTGTGTGTGTGTGTGTGTGCACATGTGTGTGTGTAGGACCTTGCCTCATGGCAAGCCTTCATCCACCAGTTCTAATCTGCCACCCCATGTGCCAGCATCTACGTACAGTAGTTTTTACAAGCCTTCGAGAACCTCACACTTACGCGAATGCACCAAACAGTGGCAACACATGATGTTTTAGAGACTCAAAGTTGCGTTGAACTGACAGCAAATATGGAGTATCATCGACTGTTGTGTTTGTGGCAAAGCAGACTGGTAACTGAGTCTGACTCGAGGGTAGCATTGGCAGGAAGTAGCCTTCAATTCCTACTGTGTTGTCTGCTACTGTATACGTATAAAATTATATGCATGACTAGTGTTGACGCCCCGGACTGCTGAAACACCTCAGCAACACACTTCCTAAGTTCCTAGTGTCAGTGCGGGGGGGGGGGGTGTACCAACAATTGGGGGTCTAATTATGTTAGCTGAATACGGTGATTGAAATGTCCACGAGAGAGCACCTCCTTGTGACTCAGGGCTCGCTCATGTGCATTGTACAGTTTAAAATGCTCGTCTAATCCATTAAAGTGCATTATGCAGACATTCACCGGTGTGTGTCTTAACTGCACTTCCTGCATGTCATTGACAAAACTTCATTTTCAACAGCAAAACAAGCCTCAAATATACTTAGTGAGTAACTGTGTTAACATTTGCACATGTGTACGTACGTACGTACGTACGTGTTGTGTGTGATGCAATGTGTTCGCAGTGAAGACAAGTAAAGTTGTGCTTCAAAGATTTATGATATAGTACATACGTACGTATGTCTGTATGCCAAGTGTGACCAGCAAACCTGCCAGATTCGTGTGTAAATCAAATTAAATCTATCAAACACAGTGCGCGTAGAAGTATGTGTATTTGTATAGTGCAGTGCAGTCTACTTAATGTGATTACACCTGAGAAAGGGTAGTTCTCGAATACCAGCTTCAAAGCCTGTTTTGAAGCTGGTATTCGAGAACTACCCTTTCTCATGCCTGAGCCAGCTGAGAAGCCCTCACTTGGTTACACCTGTAATGATAAAGGTTAGTTCTCGAATACCAGCTTCAAAACAGGGTTGAAACCTTGCCGACGTTTCGACCTGATGCTCTGGCCTTCTTCGCCCCGATTATTCGAGAACTACCCTTTCTCATGCCTGAGCCAGCTGAGAAGCCCTCACTTCATTCGTACCTCTAATGATTTTTCACATTTTTCTAACGTCTGCTGTGGTCGCACTCCTGTACATACATACCTTTGTACCTACTTTCAGTTACAGTTACAGAAATCTTAAAATCAAAATATATCAACACACCCTGTCCTCTCCCCAGATTAGGTTTATGTGGGTGAACTATGAATGCAATGTGCATGCCTGAGGGTTATTTAACACAATTGTTATTGTAGTTGTAGTTTTTAAAGTATTTCTTTGAACCTTCCCTGTTGAAATGATAAGAATGCTATCCCACTCACCCCCCCCCCCACACACAGCCCAATCACACATCAACTTCCTGTACAAGGAGGATGGCAACGGACGAAGTGTTCACGACCAACTCCAAAGGTGCTTAGAGATCATGTTACCGGGGGCAACACTTGAGAAGATGCCTTCAAGCCTGGCAGGCACTAACTGGTTGGTCCAAGCTGTCCCACCCAGCTTTCTGTCTTCTTTATGGGACGGTATCGTCAACAAGCGTTGTCTCGATGTCGACTGTTCCTTGCTGATCGTGTTTCTGGACGGAGGGCCACTCGTGGAGGTCCACGGTTCCATCCTTCCTATCCTCAACAATAAAGGTGTGTGATAGAGTAAAGATTCATTACCACGTCTATAAATAGACAGTTCCTTGGTTTTCGAGCGTAAGACACGTGGTAGATAGCTTCACTTAGCCAAGGAACTGTCTAAAGGTGTGTGTGTACATGCGTACATGGGCATGTGAGTGTGCATGAAGTTTGTACAGTACGTGTGTACTGGCAACTCTGTCTGTGTGTGCGTGTGCGTGCATCTTCGACTGATGTCTGAGTGCGTATGCATCTGGAATCTGTCTTTGCTGAGTGCCTATACAGTGAGGTACGTACGTGTGCACATGTTTACAGCCCTCAACCACAACCTGCCTAATCCATTTAGCCACACCAGTGATGGCGATACTTAATCCGCCTAGCTTCCTATACTTCTGGGGAGAGAGAGGGAGAAGCAGGAGCTGCTTAGGAAGCTACGTAGCCTCAGCTACATAACATAACATAACTGGGTGCTGTTGGGAAGTTTACTAAGGGAAGAATGTGCTAAAGTGACGTCACAAAACTGTGTACTATCTCGGCAGTTCCCGTTATCCTGTCTTCCTGGGCAGGCTTACCGCACTACACATATTAACAAACTTCTAATTGAATGAATGTCTCCCAAATATGATTAGTTTTTCATCACCCCTCATTGCACCCTTCTGTCCTTCACTTATCCCTGAGATCACTGAACCCTTGCCCCTGATATTCAAACTACACACATACATAGCATAGACTGCACAGCCTTATGTTAATACGTTGCACCTTTTAACTATTGTAACTGCAACTTAGTAGAATTTGGTTCAATACTAAACCACACTGTTTAGTGTGTCATTTAATTAGCCATGCCATAGTTGTGAGACGTTTGAACGTTGTTCCTGTGATGCATGCGTACTGTACCATTGGTGCTGTTGCAACCATATTCGGCCACCATGTCCACACATGGCCCTGCTGTTCCTCTAAGTGCCAACTGATGAGAGAAGAAGTGTTTCCTTGGGTGTACATAAATAGACTGTGACACAATGCAGCTCCGCCTTAATTTGCCCTGGTTAGGAAGGGAAGTCATGACCTCAATGCATTGTAATGATATTCATAGCATCAGGTATGCAATAGAGAATTATATTTTAGAGCGTGTTTGGATGTCTGTGGTGGCCAGAGGCCTGCTGCCTGGGCAATGAAGCATCAATGTTATGGCTCACTGCGGTCCTAACATTTTCACCATTTGTTCCATTGCTTTGGTGTTCTCTCACTCGTAACGGATTTTACCCCACTCCTCATGCCCAGCAACGCCACAGAGCCCATGGAGTTTTTAGCATCTGTGTGGGGTCACTGATGTAACTTCCTGCATGATGAAAGAGCAAACCTGATAGGCTGCTTCCCCCCTAATGAGGCTGCACCTACGTGGTATATAAACTGTGGCACCTGTTTAATCCAGGCTGTCAGGAGTGGTATAAAGAGCTAGTCTTAATTGATTGGGACACAGTGTAGCAGATCTCTGTAGCTACCTAGCTCTCTTCTGGAAGTGTTGTGACTGATGTCTGTCCTCCTCCTCCCCTCAGTGGTGCCAGGTGGAAGTGTATCACTGGGACTTAGCGGAGGACACCAGCACCTACGCAACGGGGCAGCCCTGTCCTCACCAGCAAAGAAGTTGGAAGGTATGTGGGGAGATCCTCATAGCCGACAGGCTGCGTGTATTACGATCGGTGGCTCTGGAGTGCCTGTGCTAGTGAACCATGCGTCTGTGGCCGGCATGGTTGGGTTGTCTTCTCCCGTGGCTACTGAAGTTCCAATCGAAATGATCGATCGCGATCGAAGCATTGCTCTGGCCCAGTTGACGCAGGGCGCCAATTCGTCCGCAGCAATACCTCATCAGCTGTCCTGGGCACAGCTAGGGAGTGCTCAACAAGGTGGACAGGTGTTCTTGATGCCCACTCCTTCGCAGCAGACTGCGGCAGCAAACAGCAACTCTCGGCCTCCGATCAGACGATCATCTGCAATCGACACCGATGATGGCAAAACAGGAGGAGCTGATTCGCCAAACCAGCTTGCAGGACGGATTAATGTGGATTTAGCTGTGGGTCCCTTTGTTGCAGGTGATTCTGTAAAGGCGGGAGAAAGCTCTGGTACCTCTGTTGGGCAAATTAAACTCATTCATAAGTACATGGAGCGAAAGAAGCCTTTGCGCAGCAGCACTGGGAGCCAAAAGAGCCAGGAGAGGTCCTTCGAAGACAGTCCACTCTCTCCCCACAACTCCTCCTGCCCAAGCAGTCCTCAAAAGCCATCCAGCGCAGCATCCCCACAGGGTTCAGGAGGCACTAAACCAAACTCCCACTCCACATCGTCTTCGCCCACCCCAACAACGCAACCACAACCCACAGCCCAACAAGCTCCAACCTCTTCAATGTTGGCAACAATGCCGGCGGTGACAGCGGTGGCCAACAAAGCAATCTACAGTGCTGCGAAACCCCACTCCACCAATCCTGGCATGATGCTCGTTCAGACACCAGCAGGAATCATGCAGGCCCCAACGGGGATCGCAGCCGGTCTCATCCCAAGCCCGGCAGGTCTCGTACAGACCTCAGGTGGACTGGCACCGACCCACGCTGGACTCTCCGTAACATCCGCTGGAGTTGTGCAGCCCCACACTGGGCTGGTTCAAACTTCCACTGGCCTTGTTCAACCCCCCGCTGGGCTGGTAGCAGGCCCGCATGCACCGGGAGCATCTTTGGTGTACGCACCGGGCATCCAAGGGCCTGTCCTTGTGGCGCATCCCTATCAGTACCAGCAATGGATGCAATCGATGGCACCGTACATGAGCCTGTCGTTGGCTTCTGGAGCTCAGGGTTTAACTCCAGGCATGCCCTCACCTATCCATCCTGGTGCCAAGGTCGCCGAGAGACCCCAGCAGGCGGCTTATCCTGCTGCTGTTAGTGGGTCTGCTTCGTCAAGCCAACGGAGTCCAGAGCTCGTTAGTTCTGGAATGAAGAGGCGGTCATCCCGGCTATCAAGCTCTCTTCCTGACATCAAGGTAGCTAACGACCTCCTTCTCAGCGAGGAGAAGAAGCCAAAGATGACTGACGGCAGGATAGAAGACAACTCAAGGCCCCCAATGCTGTCAAGGCCAGGCGACCGATCTCCGCGAATGATCCACTCGTCTTCTGTTCCAGTTCCTGAGTACAGCGGTCCTCAGGTCCAGCCATCGCATCTGAACGTACCGATAAAGCAAGTTTCAGAGGACACAGAGTTAGCCGACATCACTGGTGGCCCCGTCTACCTGCTCCCCAGCAGCGGACAAGGAGAAGGAAAACTACCTCCTTGTGAGTTGTGTGTATGTGCTTGTGTGTACTGCATGGTTGCCTGTAGAAGCGACAAGGAAGTAGTGGTCAGAGGAGTTAATGCCTATTCAAGTTGTAGGCCATAAAGTACAATAGGAGGCCAACGTGAAGCAGAGATTAAGGTATGCTTGAGAGATTAAGGTATGCTTGAGCCCTCGGTCCAGGGAAGTGAGTCTAACTAGGTCTGATTAGGTTCCTCATTATGACAAGCCTACAATGAGTACAACATGAGTCTGTGCCCATTGACCAGCTCTGCTATAGATAGCTGTTGGTTCAACAGACATTCTGTCTGGAGGTGAATTATGTCATTTGTAATGTTTGGCAGGAGGGGAAGTTGGGGGCGTCCCATTGTAGTGGTGCGGGTGAGGTAACAGGTAGGTAGGTGCTTTTATGCTACCTTATGTGTATACTTGTGTGTATAGAACATTGCCTCCTCTTCCTACATGACACAAGGCTGTTGTTCAACATGGTTTGTACAGTAGTTTAGCAAATTTTAGTCCCAATTGTGCACGGCACTGATTGCAGAATTGCAGAGTGTTTCATACAATTTCCAAATGACATGCTGTTATGTGTGTGCGCCGCCCATTCCAGTATTGTACGTAATCACATGATAGATGATTCCTGTGTGCAAGGTGGGAACGGACTTATATATTACGTATAAATTATAATGTACACGTCCCGTGAATGTACGTTATGTAATGTAGTTGTGACATTTAACTGGGAAGTGTCCGTTCTGTGGCTTCTATTAAGTGCTCAGGAGAGCTAGGGGAATGATGGAAGTGAAGGGTAGGGCTTCCAGTGCGTGGGAGGGAGTTCTCGTGCACCAGCCCCACCCTCACGTCTCGCCATTCCTGTGCAATACTAGTACGGGAAGGTAAGGGGCTGACACACAGGAGACTGTCGAGGTGTAATACGTAAGTCTACCAGGCCACTCTGACTATCTCCACTAGTTGGCATTAGTGTCACCTCTAGCTAATGGCATCTGTGCGGCAGTGTTGGTATATATACACTCCATTGTGCCACGTCTTATATAGTTTCGTATGTCTGCGCACACTCCAGCCTATTGTATGCGGCTGTGCAGTGACTTTAGCATACGTATGTATGTACGGTCCACGAAGCCTACATACGTACATATACAGTGGAACCTCTCTATAGAGGACACCATTGGGACCCAGCTGACTGTCCTGTATACAGTGGAACCTCTCTATAGAGGACACCATTGGGACCCAGCTGGCTGTCCTGTATACAGTGGAACCTCTCTATAGAGGACACCATTGGGACCCAGTTGGCTGTCCTGTATACAGTGGAACCTCTCTATAGAGGACACCATTGGGACCCAGCTGGCTCTCCTGTATACAGTGGAACCTCTCTATAGAGGACACCCTTGGGACCCAGTTGGCTGTCCTGTATACAGTGGAACCTCTCTATAGAGGACACCATTGGGACCCAGCTGGCTGTCCTGTATAGAGAGGTGTCCCTAATTCAGAGGTAGATCTGTACACAGCTCTATGTAGTTTGGGACAGCATTGTCCTCATTAGAGAGGTGTCTTTAGTCAGAGTGTCCTTCTTTATAGAAAGGTTCCACTGTATCTGACATCCTTCAAGCTCTGTTTATCTGGCTCTGTCCCCATACTAGTTCATCACAGCGCACGCCTCCCCTCGTAGGCTCTTAGGCTTCTTTCCTCATCCTCTGTTTGTGGTGTGCAGTTGGCGACAGCTTGTCTGTCATCTTAGAAAGGAGGGACATATCATGGTTTCCAAAGAACACTTTGACAGTTTTCCTTTGCCATACTGGAAAATTATTTGCAACGTTTGTATATACATACGCCTTGGGAGTAGTCACTGGGTAGGGACAATTAGCTGCCAGAGCACAGTCCACTCCTTCCATTCGCATCTCTGTGTATGCACACTACACCACAATGGGAAAGCCTGTCCCATCCAAGATAGCGAACACCTTCTGCTGGCCACTGTATAAGGTACCCGCCCAACTACCAAAAGCAGCCAGCCTCACCTACAAACAGACCCACGTAGAATGCATATACGTATATAGTGTGAACACTCGGAAGTGCGCAGCCACCTGTTTGCAGCCATGCAACTGGGAAGTGTGTAGTCGTTGGATTTCATTGCTAACCAATGCACGTACTGTATATCCCTGGATCTGCAACATATATGTACATACATATATACATGCATACATATATGTACATACATAATTTATATGTACATACTTATATACGTAGAGCATTCAAACTGAGTTGTATTGCAGCAGAGATTCTGGCATACGCTGTGCCATGAACTCATGTACTCTGATGTCTGACTGACCATTACCGTACATGTGCTGTTTCCTCTTCTGCAGTCCCTGTTGGCAGAGGAGTGGTTCAACTGTGGCAGTTCCTGTTGGACCTTCTCCTTTCGCCCGGAAACTGCCAGATGGTTCACTGGACTGGAGACCAGTACGAGTTCCGCATCCTCCAACCCGATGAGATCGCTCGTCTGTGGGGCAAGCAGAAGAACAAGCCGCAGATGAACTATGACAAGCTCAGCCGTGGCCTTCGGTACTACTACGCCAAGGGCATCATGGACAAGGTGCCGGGGAAGAAGTTGACCTTCCGATTCACATGCGATGTGGAGGAATACGTGCGATCCAAGAGCAAGAATCCCAACGCAGTCGAAGTGCTGAGATCCTTGATCAAGCAGAGCAGCATTTACGCCCAGCAGCTTCACTAGTAACTGCGTTGCATGAATACATCAACCCAGCCCCCCTTACTGTGTACTTGGTGTCCACACTTCTACGTATTTTCAAGTTTTATGTTTGTTGTGTTGTTGTTGTTTGTATTTTTGTGGTCTGTCTTGTAGCAAATGTTCTTTTAAGTGTTTTGCATCTTTCCCTTACTGCATGCGGTATACAGATATGTATGTATGTTGTAACCCATGGAATTTTTTTGAAGATGCACTTGACCATGTTAAATGTGTGTTGGGGGGGAGGGGTTCTATACATCAGTGCATGTGATTTAATTAATATGCATGGACACTGTAAAGTAATGTATAATTGGTATAATTAATGGATATAATTTATTTTACATAGCACTATTAATATTACGTATGATGATAATGAGAGATATTATGATGCCACCAGATGCAGAATAATTGAAAAACTATGGTAGAATCCATATTCTGTTACAACCAAAGTAATATAATTGTATGTATATATAATTGCACTTCTTCCAATTGCTTAATTGGCAACAATTTAATATGTGCACAAACCCTGACAAATTATTGTTAATAGATAGACCACATACGCATGCATACTGTACATTCTTGGGCGGCACAGTTCTAATAATAAATGGTATATCTTTTGCATGCTACGTAGCCATGTGTACTGACCATGTCTTGCGATAAGTACATGGAATATGGGCAATGTGTAACTGTGTACGTGTGTATGGAGGGGGAGGGGGGGGGCGTGTCTGGAAGTACATTATGCAAACGAGTGTACTTCTGGAATCCACCACTGGAGGGGGGGGGGGGGCGTGTCTGGAAGTACATATGCAAACGAGTGTACTTCTGGAATCCACCACTGTAGCATAAAATTGCAATTTTTCAAATACCATGTTATGCATGCATGCATGCCGCTTGTGC
>CATKZD010000054.1:0-20968 GCA_949841015.1 Aplysina aerophoba
CACAGCCAACGGACAGCAGCAGCTGCAGGGAGGAGGGGCAGGGGAGGGGCAGCCTCAACAGACACTGGGGAAGACAACAGGACCATCCGTCAACATCACATCCAAGTGAGAGCAGCTATGGAGATGTGTGTGGTGCTGTGATGTTGAGGAGTGTGTGTGGGTGTGTGCTGTGTCCTTATACTGCAAACCATGCCATGCACCTAGCACTGCATACATGTGGAACAACACTGTATTAGTTTGTATGTGTTGTATAGTGTAATAAACATGTTTTTTTAAACTCATTAATTGGCTATGACTGTTATCCACTGCTGGTCCTCAGGCTTCCAAACAACTTCCTGTTCCACTCCGAGTCCAAGTGGATCGTTGGGACCCACTGCACCAGTACTGGACCACCAACAGCGTACTGGGGGTGGACGTTAACATGAGGGGTGGGCGTGAGAGTGGGTTAGATGTCAACGTGGGTGGGTGAGGTGGGATGGGGTGGACGTCTACATGGGTGGGTGGGGGTGGACATCAACATGGGAAGGTGGGGTGGGCTGGGGTGGGCATCAACATGGTTGGGGTGGGGGTGGATGGGGTGGGGGTGGACATCAACATGGGTGGGTGGGCGTCAACATCGGTGGATGGGGTGGGGTGGATGTCAACATGGGTGGAGTGGGGGTGGACGTCAACATGGGTGGGTGGGCGTGAACTTCAGTAGATGGTGTGGGGTGGACGTCAACATGGGTGGGGTGGGGGTGGACATCAACATAGGTGGGTGGGGGGGGCTGGGGTGGGCGTCAACATCGGTGGGTGGGGTGGGGGTGGACGTCAACATGGGTGGGGTGGGGGTGGACATCAACATGGGTGGGTGGGGTGGGCTGGGGTGGGCATCAACATCGGTGGGTGGGGTGGGGTGGACGTCAACATGGGTGGGGTGAGGGTGGACATCAACATGGGTGGATGGGGTGGGCTGGGGTGGGCGTCAACATTGGTGGGGTGAGGGTGGACATCAACATGGGTGGATGGGGTGGGCTGGGGTGGGCGTCAACATCGGTGGGTGGGGTGGGGTGGGGTAGACGTCAACATGGGTGGGGTGGGGGTGGACATCAACATGGGTGGGTGGGGTGGGCTGGGGTGGGCGTCAACATCGGTGGGTGGGGTGGGGTGGACGTCAACATGGGTGGGGTGAGGGTGGACATCAACATGGGTGGATGGGGTGGGCTGGGGTGGGCGTCAACATCGGTGGGTGGGGTGGGCGTCAACATCGGTGGGTGGGGTGGGGTGGACGTCAACATGGGTGGGTGGGCGTCAACTTCAGTAGATGGGGTGGGGTGGACGTCAACATGGGTGGGGTGGGGGTGGACGTCAACATCGGTGGGTTGGGTGGGATACTTATGGTCCATGGTGAAAAGAGGTAGAGTGTAAATGAAACATGAGACCACACCATTGACAAAGTGTGAGTGAGGTGTGAGAGGGTGTTCAGATGAAGTGCAGTACCCCTCCCCTCCCCTGCAGAGGAGGGCACCTTCTCCTGCCAGGTCCCCTCCTTCTCCCCACTGGTCCTCCTGGCTGACCGCCACTGGAACATGCCCTACCGCTCCTGGCAGCTGAGCCCCTCCGTCCCTGACAGCACACTGCTCACTGTCAACGGGGCTCACCTGCAGATCAAGGTGGAGATCAAGGTAGGGACAGCTGACCTCCTCCTCTCTCCCCACCCACTCCCCCTCACAGGTGTAGCAGTGTGAGGGTGAGAGGGTAAGGGTGCTCTGTAGTCACCCTCCTCCACACTCCTCACTCACACATGCACACTCCTCCTCAGGAGGACAAGTGTCGTCTTCTGCCACAGCCAAAGCCAGTGCCAACAGAGGGAGGGGGAGGGGGAAGAGCCCTTCTGAACAAGATGGCCAACCAGTGGATGAGTACCTCATGAAGGTGTGTGTGTGTGTGTGTGTGTGTGTGTGTGTGTGTGTGTGTGTGTGTGTGTGTGTGTGTGTGTGTGTGTGTGTGTGTGTGTGTGTGTGTGTGTGTGTGTGTGTGTGTGTGTGTGTGTGTGTGTGTGTGTGTGTGTGTGTGTGTGTGTGTGTGTGTGTGTGTGTGTGTGTGTGTGTTTGTGTGATGTCCAGGTGTGTGTGTGTTTGTGTGATGTCCAGTAAAGTTGTTACTTTGTCCTATTACACCCCCTCCCCCTTGGGAGTGTCTGTCACATGAGACTAGTGCCTACCTCAATGAGTTGTACTGTGTGTCTGTGCAGAATGTCACAACTGGTGACCAGACCTGGTCTGTCTCCTGTCCTTCCTGCCTCTGCAGTCTCTGCTCACCTTTGGTGTAAACATCTTCCCCTCCAACACCAGCCACAAATATGTGGACTTACCTGACAAGGTCAGCTCTGCCTTGTGTGGTGTTGGGCGTGTCAATTTACATGTTTGTGGTGGGTATTGTACATGTGTGTGGAGGGCAGTGTACATGTGTGTGTTTGCATACATGTACATATGTGTATTTATTGCTATTATACACATACATACAGTATTAATCTTTGCCATTTGTTACATACAGTCCTTTATGGTTGCTTGTAAAACTGCCAAGGTTTGTCAGGTCACATGACCGTCACATGGACCAATGGAGTTACTTGCCACCTTCATGTGGTTTGTATTCACCGCAAATTGGAGGGAAGTGCACTTAACATGAGAATCATTGAATTCCATTGGTCCAAATGACTCGTCAGTGAATTGCCAACTCCTGCAGTTTTGCAAGCAGTCCTGAGTTGACTGTACACACATCCCTCCACTCCCTCACCTGGTCTATTGCATCACCAAGCCCCGCCCACCTTCCCTACACTCCCCCCTGTAGAGTCGCACTGTGGAGGACCAGTTGTGTGTGCACCTGGCCATGCTGAGTGGGATGTTTGCCTTCTCCTGGGCAAGTGGTCGGCCTCTCCAACACTCGGCAGACGGCAGTTTGTGATGAGAGCTGCAGAGTGTGTGGACAGGGACAGAGCAAGAGGTCAGACGAAGCGTGTGACAGCGGAGGGATGGTATATGGAGCAATTGAACATTGGACTTCAAAGGATTTGACGTGTGGTAAAATCTGCAAAGTATGTTACGTTACCTCAACCCCCTTTTCCTTCCCTCTCTCCTTCCCTTTCTCTCCCTCCTCCTCCTCCCTCCCTCCCTCCCTGCTTCCTCTCTCCCCCTCCCCTTCCTGCAGCCTGCCTGGTTTTTGATGGTTGGAGAAGAGCGGAGCTTCAAGTTGGCTCTGACAGAAAAGATGAGGAGTTCTCCAATGAGCTGAGTGAAGATTGTGAGGAGAGAGGGATGGAGTGAAGTGGATGGGAGAGGGATCCCAGTCAGTGGTGGTTTCAGCCCCTTACACTAATAGTGTGTGTGTGTGTGTGTTGGAATGGAAGTGCCCTGTAAGCAGAGCTAAAGGAGTGTTTCTGCTTCCCCTTTGTGTGTGTCCACCTCCCACCACCACTGGTGGCCCTTCCTCCTGTCCACTTCATGCAGGTCCATCCTGATGTGTACAGTTGTGTGGTGGAGGGGTGTCCTCTGGAGACAAAAGAGCGTCTGTCAACAATGACGTCACCAGTGCATGTTGACAATGTCACCCAAGGGCTGCAAACCACTAGGGTGCTCAGTTATTCATGAGCTGTGAATTTGGAACAGGAATGCCGTGTGGGAGGACAGTTGATGTACATGCACATGTGAAGATCCATGCATGGGGAGAAGGTTAGCTAACTCCATCAGTGGCAGACTGGCAGTGTTGCATGTGGTTGGTGTTGTGAGATTGCAGGATGCCACGGCCACGACCTATTGGATGAAATATATTTTAAGGCTGTAAAGTAGCAAAGCATGTGAAAAGAAGAGTTCATCGTGAGATCATGAGAAATTGCTTAAAATTGTGTGACACACGACAGAATCGTGTGAGTTGAGGGATCTGCCATATGGTTCGACGTAGTCGAAGTGTTCAGATGGACTTGGTGGGCATGGCAGAGGATCTCGGTTCACACAGATACGACTTCTGACTGAATTAGTGAGAAGGCAATCTTGAGACAAGAGCGTCCCTGAATGCCTGCTTATGGAGGCTGAAGTGGTACTTCTCTAGAGGGATGGAGGTCAGCCATGGCAAGGCCCTTCTCGTTGGCTTGCCCCTTGGTACGTTGCTGGTCCTTGGACAGCTTGAGCTTCAGTACCATCTCCTCTGTGGTTGCACTGCCCTAACCCTAACCCTGATGTGATGGTGACCTTTACCTGTCCCTGTTTCAGACTGCACCAACTGGGTAATTGGTGTTCTGTTGTCAGATGAGCTCCACTATGGAGCTGTCACTGATGAGCAGCAGTGAAGTGATGAAGGGCAGTTGTAGTGGGTGTGGGATGCCAAGTCCTCCACTCCTTGCTGTCAAGGCTAGCCGCTCTCTCTCAGTATCACTGAGAGCCTCTCTAGCAATCAGATGCAGTCTCGTAGTGACTCGTAGTGTGACAGTCTCGTCAGATGCAGATCATAGTCACTAGTGTAGCCACTGGTAGTAAAGGGTGGGTCAGCCACACCTGACTGAGTATATAGCTGTGTTGGAAGTCTGTTTGTTCTGCTATAGCTAAATTGTGTGTTCTTTATTACTGGTGTGTGCAGTGCTGAAGACTACACTCTGTCAAGCACATCCTCAATGAAGAGGAGTGCAGAAGTATTGGGAAGGCTGGGAAGGTGCACGTGGCAGCATGAGCTTGCTGTTGTCATTGTAGTGAAACCACCTGGTGCTGTACTGGAGTCCCTGGGTGCATGGAGGAATACAAAGAAGACTGGTAGTATGGCATGACTGCTAAGGGAATCAAAGGTAAGCTATTTTTAGGCATCAGCTTGTGTAGACACACTTCTCCACACTTCTGATCTTACCCTTCATTCACTGACTGTGCACTGTCTGTGGTCAAAATGAGACAGAGGTTGGTCACACTGACACTGACATTATGACAATGATACATGATAACGTCACTGACATTAGTTGTCTATAAGCAGATACCTGTGAGTATGGTTGCAATAGGGACTAGCTATGATGACATGATTTCTACGCAGCAATTTTGTCTGTCTTCCTCGGCACTCTAGGATTTGACCCACTCCTTATTTGTTGTACATGCCACCGTGTTTTATTATGTAATTAGCTAGGTGTTTACCACGCTTGTACATTTTCTTCCACTCAGCACTTTATCACCACAGCAGTGACTGTGTACTCACACACATTGTAGACCTTTGGTATTTGCATAGTGTAGCTTGTAGGAAGCATTTAAATTATGGTACAGCTTTAAATGCCGGAGTCATGCACGTCTGAACATACGTAAATACCATCTATGCATGAATTAAAATACAAGGAAATTGTAATGAATTACAATGACCTTGACAAATGAAGCAAAATACAAAAAATGCATGGCCAGGGCATGTACTGTAAAATTAAGTACACAAGAACACTATAAATGAAAAGAAGACACTCGACAGTCAAAACTTTCCAAAAAGATCGAGCTGATGCCTCGCACAAATTCGTTTAGGCATGCAGAGAGGTCTAATTTGTCTGTGTAGTCCTTGTGGACATGCAGCATCAGTAGGTTGTTCAGGCGGACCTGAGACATAGTGGATCGATCTCACTCATGAAACACAGTGGAGGTGTAGAGCACACACACAGTGTATCAACTCTTTAGCTACTGTAGGTATACCTTCTCCTCCAGGGGAACAGCTCAGTGCCAGAGCAATAGTGAGAGCCAACAGGGAGACTGAGTGACCCCTTGCACCTGATGGAGGTGGGAGAGAGGTGGGTACACATCTGAACAACTCTGAGGGAGGAGCAGACTCAGGATGGAGTGAATCCATGGACTGACCAAAGCAAACAGCCATTTTGAAGTTGTTTACACAGTACAGCAGGGACTCTCCCTCAATTAACAGTCCTACATTCCACAGAGCTTCATAGGAGTCACAATGCAGTAAGTGCACTTGCACTCTGCACTACCAGTCGCACCCATTCCCTCATCTCTCATCTTGTCCTTCTTTACTGGCACGTCATGCAGGTCATCTTTGTTTGTGACAGTAGACCCATCTTCTTCCTTCTTCTTCACCTCCTTCCTCTTGCTCTTGTCGACAATGGCATACAGCTCTCCTACATTGGTAGCACTGGCTTTAGTGGAGGATGCCTTTAAGGCTGGTTTCTTTGCATTTGTAAAGTATGCCTTTCTATGAACATCTTCCTACAGATCAAAATCCTTAACCCATTGATGAAACTTGCTCTTTATCCTTGTCTACATCTTCATAGTCAGTACCTACACCTCTCTCCTCCAGCTCGCCCACCACAGGATTGTTGTAGGATGGATTGTCTCTCATCTTTATGCTTGCGGTCTGCATATAAGCTGCTCTTCTCTTCAACAATACTGCTAATACTATTCGGCCCCCACGGCCAGCACCACAAGGAAGAGGAACATGGCAATACCAACCACTACTCCAAGAATTGTATCAGTTCCAGGTTGGTCACCTACAGAGAATGGCGTCGTTAGAGGAAGTACACACATTGTGTAGTGTTATGTACGTAGGTTGACAGTGCAATAAGTAAGCACTTGGTTGAATGTGTGAACTGTTATGACTGCAAAGGAGACTAAAGTATCCAATTGGCCTTAGAGTGTACACAGTTCAATTTCAACAAGTAATATGTAGCATTTACTTTCAATTCAGCTGTACAGTGCCTACAGATGCTCTGGACTAGATTCCGCTAGCCGTCAGATGTTGTATTAGCATTTTCTGGGCTAGAACTTATTGTACCACTTGGGGTGGAACTCGAAACTCTTTCTTGTTGATGCAGGTACTCTACTAGGACTCTAGGTGCCAGCAGGTGTTGATGTAGATGTCATCACTTTGATTGTCCGTGTGGGTCCATCTACTATACAAGTGTAAATGTACATTGACTAATGTATGTCAATCATTACAACCTCATGCACTGCATGCTAACTATTGACAGTAGGTACCTACTATGACCATTATGTACTGTTGCTGCCTACAGTTAGAGTTATATACAGTAATACAGATCACTGTGTGTCTCGACCTTCTATCATGCACTGCCCATCTGGTGCAGGACACTTCACTACAGGCTGTCGACTGATGTTGGGTCCACTGACTGCCCACACCCATGCCTACGTGTACATACGTTAATATCATTGTGTGGTTAATTAGGGAGTGGGTAGCTTTTTGTTTTTACAGTAAGTACACCCTGTGAAATGTACGTACTGTATAGTATGGTACTGTTATGTGAATATAGATTATACTTGACTGCAGTGTGTTTGTAAGGAGGGTACTATAAGTGCATGACATGTGCTGTGTATGAAGTAGGTACATATAGTATCTGGTGCATGCACATACGTACTGTACCAATCAGACACTAGTGCCTGTAGTTATGGGGTCTTCACTCTCCTCTAGGGATTGCTCAACACTATTAAGTATTGCCCACCATTAGGCAACACTCCTCCCCTACTAATGATGAGTAGAGTGTTCACCCTCTTCATTGCACATTGCCCACTCCACTAATTGTCACTCTGTACTCTGTATTACTCTGGATTGAGTACACTGCACCAGGGAAGGCAGAGCTAAGGAGTTGACATTTACATTTACTTTCAAGTCAGCTGTACAGTGCCTACATTGATGCTCTGGACTAGATTCCGCTAACTTTCAGATGTTGTATTAGCATTTTCTGGGCTAGAACTTATTGTACCACTTGGGGTGGAACTCGAAACTTTTTCTTGTTGATGCAGGCACTCTACTAGGACTCTAGGTGCCAGCAGGTGTTGATGTAGATGTCATCACCGTGATTGTCCGTGTGGGCCCATCTACTGTACAAGTGTAAATGTACATTGACTACTGTATGTCAATCATTACAACCTCATGCACTGCGTGCTAACTATTGACAGTTGGTAGCTACTGTGACCATTATGTACTGTTGCTGCCTATAGTTAGAGTTATATACAGTAATACAGATCACTGTGTGTCTCGATCTTCTATATCATGCACTGCCTATCTGGTGCAGGACACTTCACTACAGGCTGTCGACTGATGTTGGGTCCACTGACTGCCCACACCCATGCCTACGTGTACATACGTTAATATCATTGTGTGGTTAATTAGGGAGTGGGTAGCTTTTTGTTTTTACAGTAAGTACACCCTGTGAAATGTACGTACTGTATAGTATGGTACTGTTATGTGAATATAGATTATACTTGACTGCAATGTTTATGTAAGGAGGGTACTATAAGTGCATGATGTGTGCTGAGTGTACATATAGTATCTGGTGCATGCACATACATACTGTACCAATCAGACACTAGTGCCTGTAGTTGTGGGGTCTTCACTCTCATCTATAGGGATCGCTCAACGCTATTAAGTATTGCCCACCATTAGGCAACACTCCTCCCCTACTAATGATGAGTAGAGTGTTCACCCTCTTCATTGCACATTGCCCACTCCACTAATTGTCACTCTGTACTCTGTATTACTCTGGATTGTACACTGCACCAGGGAAGGCAGAGCTAAGGAGTTGACATTTACATTTACTTTCAATTCAGCTGTACAGTGCCTACAGATGCTCTGGACTAGATTCCGCTAACTTTCAGATGTTGTATTAGCATTTTCTGGGCTAGAACTTATTGTACCACTTGGGGTGGAACTCGAAACTTTTTCTTGTTAATGCAGGTACTCTACTAGGACTCCAGGTGCCAGCAGGTATTGATGTAGATGTCATCACCTTGATTGTCCGTGTGGGCCCATCTACTGTACAAGTGTAAATGTATATTGACTACTGTATGTCAATCATTACAACCTCATGCACTGCGTGCTAACTATTGACAGTAGGTACCTACTGTGACCATTATGTACTGTTGCTGCCTATAGTTAGAGTTATATACAGTAATACAGATCACTGTGTGTCTCGATCTTCTATATCATGCACTGCCCATCTGGTGTAAGACACTTCACTACCGGCTGTCCACTGATGTTGGGTCCACTGACTGCCCACAACTTCACTCTGTAGAGCTGGCCTAGTCCTCCAAAACAGGATGCACTTGTTGCTACTTGTCCAGTTCCTCCACTAGCACTGGCACTCATGTACTTCTCTACAAACGTGATGATCCGTATTCTACACTCAAACTCTACAATATTTCTCCACTTGGCTGCCATCTGCTAATGTGAGGGTACACTGTCCTGGCCTGTTACAGTGGGTCTTGGCAGATTTCCTACAAGAAATGGGATGTCCCATCATTACACTCAGTCTGCTTCAGTTAGCACTACTGACATTGAAATTGGTTGCCTCAGTCACTACATAGTTTGTAGACAATGATGAGAAACATGTGCCGTATGTAGGCCACTTACTTGACCTCATAGATAAGAGGAGTGAACCGCTTGCCCAGCTGCTAAGCAATAATAGATGCCATTGTAAGAGTACTTCCCCGGTCCCATTGTGGCAGTGTTCACACTTCCTGTAATTATTGTATTATCCACTGCGGAGTATAATTATGTTTACACCTGTCATATCCCTTCCACTTGTGCAACTGATCCACTGCTGTTCCTTCCTCCCTGTTATCTGTTGTACATTAGCAATGAGGGTATGGTTGAGGAGGAGGGAGTTTGGAGTGAAGAAGAATGGAGCATAGCTTTCTTCATACTGAGGAGTAGAGTGAATTGGTATACATGCATCATATTGCATAGTGTACGTATGTGTATAACAGATAAGTAACCTGTAAGCTTATAGGTTATGAAACCTGTCATGGTGACAGCCCTACTTTCTTCACTTCGATACTCCACTTCACATGTGTGCCTTCTTCTCCCACCATCCCAGAAAGTGCAGTCCACTAATAGAGTGTCATTCACTACAGTGTAGTAAGAGTCTCCTTGTATCTCACACTGACAGGTAGTATTATTATACAGTTGTTATACCACTTATAACTGGTTACCACATTGCCCTCGGTAATCCTTCAAGATCACAAGTGAGAAGGACTGTTGTTCCTCAAGGGATGGACGTTGTCTTCCCCTAGAGCAAATTCTCTGGTAGCATTGTAAGCCCTAACCCTTACCACAATGACTGCTTCTCCTTTGAGTAATTGAGATCATTCCCCACATTTCCATCCCTCTCAATCAAACAGTCTACTACTGTAAGCTAGCTCCTCCTACCTGATAGAAAGCAGGCTGTGATGAGTGTCAGTAGAGTCACCAGTGCCTTCATTGTGACAGAACTTTTCCAATTGTACAGCAGAGGAGACAAGGAACTTTGTGTCTGTCTCGAACTATTACTGTGGATTTGGACCTACTGAAGCAAAGCTTACCTGTTTACAAGGAAATGGCTTCACACTTTGCTATTCAGCTTGAAGTCGCATTTGTGCATCACAGACCGTACTGCATATCTTCATATGTTTGTGAGTCGTGCTGTGGATAAATGAAAACAGCACTGAAGATTATGGTGACAGTGTACATACATACTATACTTGTATCTGTACAGTTAAGCATGTGGGGCATGTTCACTTCTTATAAGCCTTCCATTAGCACTAGTTAATTGCTTGTCAAACTTCTTCTTTTCTCCATGCACAAGCAAATGTTCAGCTCATAATGATATTGAACAACTCTACACACTCTTAACAGCTACATGGCTACGTTTGTTCTCACAAAGATGCAGTCAAGCTTTAATAGTTGCATATTCACTCCCCTCTATTTTTGCCAGGTCTAGTTCCTGATAGTGTTTAGTGAGTTAGTCTGCCTGTGTGTCCTGCTTGTCTACCACCTTGTAGACCCCTGCACTAAGAGGTGCTCTCTTCCCTCCTTTATCCACTATGTCATAGTGGTCGGTCCCAGAGTGAGGGGGCTGGGAGGAGTGGTGCAGTTCCGTCTTGGCTCTGACCAACATCACCGCACCAGCAATGAATGTGGCAATGCTCAGTGTGTCTGTGTACTGTATTTGTATCCTTCGTGCTACTTCTGTGTACGTACACGTATGTGTTTGTCTGTATCTGAGTGTATTTGTTAGCTATATATGAAGTGATGTGATTACCAGAGCTGGTAATTAGTGAATGCACCGCTGTGTACACTAGTGCTGTGCCATGCAACTCCTGTGTATTGCATACATTATGTATGTGCTTTGCCTTGCAAGTATTGATAGATGCAAATAGGGCCCGAGCCAATCTATGTATGTATGAATGAATGTTTAAAGATTAGTACATACATTGTACAGTCCATTTGAATGCTTGTGTTTGAATCTCATGTTTGGTATTCTGGAATGATACACAGTCAGTTTGATATGCTTTCGTGCTGGCTGCTGTTTTACGTACCATCTATTTGCAACAGTAATGGTCTCTGTCATGGACATGAGATATACGTATACAGTACATAGCTGTAGAGGACTTCATGGGTGTGCTCAAGAGTCCAAATAGATTTAAGAGTCTACCCCCAGGGCTGTTTGGGTAGTGTGAACTTTCATGACTTCCCTTGTTACCCTGTGCTTTTACCTGTGTGTGCTCTAATATGACTTCAAAGACACTGGCTGCATGCACCAGTGACTGTGGGTGTAGGGGTAAGTCTCAGCTAGACCACTGCCTAGCTTGGGAGTGCTCCCTGAAGATCTACAGTGCATGTGAAGTGTACAATCTCCACCCTCCACACTTGTTTACTGATTGAATCATGACTACTTAGCAATTTTGTCTAGTTAGAAGTTGAGTGTAATGGTGGCTGAGGATTGAGTGGCCAATTACAGTGGTAACTAAATATGGAGACAGAGTTACTGTAATGTAGCTGGGTATGCTACAACTGATGTATGTACGTAAACTGTGTGCATGATGCAGTGTGAGTGGTACATATGAGGCGAATTACACACTTGTTCTACTTACGTGCATACTATATACGTACAGTAACACACATCCCATTGTTAAGAGAGTCACTTTTCATCTTATGACTCTTATCCACCACTGCGTAGAGCATGTCTGCATTCGAAGATTTCTCATCTCCTTCACTCTGCTGCCCAGACTCACTGTCTGCCTTTCGCTCATACTTGAGTTCTGCCACATCATCGTAGTCTTCATTCTTCTCTGCACTACCAGTCACACACATTCCCTCAACTGTCATCTTGTCCTTCTTCTTCACTGGCACGGTATACAGGGCATCTTTCTTTGTCTCTATACACCCATTTTCTTCCCCTTTCTTCTTAGCCCCCTTCTTCTTGCTCTTGTCCACAACAGCATACAGCTCTCCTACATTGGTAGCACAGGCTGTAGTGGAGGACACCTTTGGAGGTGGGGCCTTTACAGTTCTGTTTTGTGCCTTACTATCAACATCTTCATAAGGATCAAAGCCATCAGCAACGGTGCCATTTTCTTTATTATTGACTGTGTCATCGTACTCACCACCTACATTTTCCTCCTCCAACTCAACCACCACCGGATTGTTGTAGCATGGATTGGCTCTCATCTTTATGCCTCCAGTCTGCTTATTAGCCGCTCTGCTCTTCACCAACCCCACTACTAAAATTATGGCCGCCAGGGGCAACGCCACGAGGAGGAGACACAGGCCAACACCAACCCCCGCTCAATGAATGGGCCAGTGTTGTCATCTGTAGGAAAGTCTGATGTGAGAAAATGTGCAAGATTATGTAGGGCTACACAGGTTAGCAGTAGTGCAAACTAACACGGATGCATATGGCATATTTCTGTTTCAGTGATACTTGAGTTGTGAGGTGCTACCATAATGCTCTGGACTGGAATCAACTAACCTTCAGGCTCTTTATGATCAGGTCCTGGACTATAGAACGTGGTGTACCACTTGCTGTAGAAATTGGAGTGCCACTCCTTGTGGATGTAGAAACCACTCCTGGACTCCCAGCGCTACTTGCAGTGGGTACCGTAGACGTCGGCACTTGGGTTGTCGGTGTTGGCCCATCCACTGTGCAAGTGTACTCGTCAATCAGTATACAGCATATACACAGCAGGCACACAGTGCTGACTTTACTTGTGTTGAGCAGTTACATTGCTGGCTGGGTATACCACATATATATGTCAGGAATAACTATTCAGTATATAACATGGTGTAATTGCCACTTCACTTTTAGGAAATGACCAAGTATATACGTACATGCTGTACATATATTACAGTGCCACAGGATCAGTTCATGTCACAGTACAGTGCATCCCACCTTCCTCCATGCAATGACCATCTGGTATGCAAACCAGTATAAGTGCCTACCATGTTGACCATTCCGCAACAATATGCAGAAATTCTGTAGTACATGTCATTTATATTTGCCATTTTCCTCCGTGCACTGCCCATCTGGTAGACAATCCAGTGCTCGACTGATGTTGAGTCCACTGACTGCCCATACCTTCACTCTGTAGAGCTGGCCTAGTCCTCCAAAACAGGATACCCTTGTTGCTACTCTTCCAGTTCCTCCACTAGCACTGACACTCTTGTACTTCTCTACAGATGTGATTCTTCGTACCCTACACTCAAACTCTACAATGTATCTCTCAACTTGGCTGCCATCTAGTGATGTGATGTTCCACCACATTAAGGTATCCAGGGTACTTACAGTGGGTGTTGCTAGAGTGACTCCACGTGTGCTGTCATTGTTGTGACTTCTCAGGAACAAGTTAAAGTTGTATTTCCTTGAGTCAGCCTAACAATAATAGTGCCCATTTTGAGGTAGGCTTCAAGTTCTTATCGTTAAGGTGGCTGTTTGACCGACTGAGATGTGGGTAGGGGCCATTTGCACATTTCCTTGTCCATTCCTTCCTGTTACCTGATGTCCATCAGTGATGAGAGCGTGTTCGGAGAGTAGGGAGGTGGGGGTGTAGAGGAAGGCAGTAGTGGTACCTGCAGTTCATACGGAGTGTCAGGTGAACAGAGTATTATCATGGTCAGGACATGTGCACTATCCTGCCAGGGTGATGTCGGTTGTGAAGGCTTTTGCGGTAGTTGCTTCTCCTCTCGTATTTCTGTAGGTTACAATGCAGTGGTACCTCCCTACATTATTCTCAGAAATGACATCCACCAATAGTGTGTCAGCCACTACTCTGTAGTAAGGGTCTCCATCTTGTGTCTCACAACTGTCAAAAGTACACTTGTGATACCACTGGTTGCTGAGTACGTTATTGTCTTCAGATAGTCCTGTCCCATTGCAGGTCAGAAGGACTCTTGTACTCCCAAATCTCTCACATCCTCCTGTCCCCTCACTCACCATATTGTGTAGCTTAGTCACTGCAATGGTGTACACAATAATCTACGCATGGCTGTGCCTATTCATATATCCAGCTACAGCAGGACCTGCCATTCCCACAGTAGTGGTACCCATATCCGTTGGTACTCTTTTGTTACTTGTGGGCTGCCACATTCATTGCTGGTGTGGTGATGTTGGTCAAAGCCAAGAGGGTACTGCACCACTCCTCCCAGCCCCCTCCCCCTGGGACCGACCACTATAAGTTGGTGGATGGAGGGAAGAGAGCACCTCTTGGTGCAGGGGTCTACGAGGAGGTAGACAAGCCGGACACACAGAGAGGCGGACACACTAAACACTATCAGGAACTAGACCTGACAAAGATGAAGGAGTGCAAGTATGCAACCATCAAAGATGAACTATTATATATAGCTACGTACGTAGTTAAATAGGTTGTAAAGTGTGTAACCATACGATTGCCTCACATTGTCAATGCCACTAATGTCTCAGCTGACTATACTATAAGGCACTGTGAATAGTTTCAAAGTAAAGCATAAGCAATACAATGGCAAGCCATGTTGGTAGACACTGTTTGTATAGCGTTTTTGCAGTTACACAAATAGATATTACATCATTTGTACTGATCCGCCATATTCAGTGGCAAGAATGGTAAAGTGCTTGTCGATCATCAGCGACAATGGAGAAGTCATTAGTGATGTCTTACAAAGAGCTACCACAGCCTTTCTGTGCTTCTGAGATCGAAGAGATTACATCTGGCAGTGCTATTCCTATTAAACATTTTACTGTGCTGGAAATTTGATGCATTAAATATTCAAATTTGAAGTGCTGTGCAAAACGAGCTATCCTTTATAAGGGCCGGCGCGCCGCAATTTCGGATAGTGCGTCACTATGCGTAATTCCGTAGTTACCAGGAACTTCTCGGAAGAAAGTGAAGAGTGATACAGTCATATTCGCAACTCTTAAAATGATCCTGCTTTTGTATACAGGCGTATAAATATCAGCTTATCTTAGTTTTCATCTTTTATAGGGTGATCAAGCACTGTTCTGGTCAGCACCTCTATTTGTGCTTGGTTTCTGGAAATAGCCGGAAGTGAGGCATTCCGGGGGTGTAGTTGGAAAAATGGAGCGCATTTCGTCGGCAAACGTGCAGCAGGCTTGGGAAGTTGCGTGTCTTGAGAGGACAGGTTGGTTGACCTATTGTACCAGTTTGAAGAAATTTGTTAAACTTGATGTCGTACAGCACACGTTATTCCCGAAGAGTTTCCGGAATTACCCTGGCTTACCTTATGCATATAGAATTACATTGGGATACACATTTGCTAATTAATAAGAAGTTAACCATGCCAATGCAAATGTTCCTGTCTGAAGTATGAGGACACAGAGCTTGCACCAACAGGTGCAGAAGCTAATAGTATGCAATGTTTTGTGTCCAAGAAGCCTACAAAGTGGCCCTACAGTACCTATTCAATATGTAGTAGAGTAACAGTGGGCTCAGTGATCAGTTGTAATTTCTCGGAGAATGAAGGGCCTGTTGTTTCTAGTGGTAGTGATTACAGCCAGTTTCCAATCAGGTAGGGAAGGGAGAGGGAATTAAGAATGATCACCAGGAGGGCAGGAGATTAGGGGCTAGAAGTGACTGTGTTGCTTGTGGGATACCATCTATACATATCGCACAGGACAGGCAACTGTGACAGTGACAATCAGGGCTCACAATGCCACAGGAGAAGTGAACATTGTGCCAAATACTGAGATTGGAGGGATTGCATTCACTCTGGGAACAAGAGTCCTTCTGACCTGCAATGGGACAGGACTATCTGAAAACAATGACGTACTCAGCTACAAGTGGTATCACAAGTGTACTTTTGACATGTACAGTTGTGAGACACAAGATGGAGACCCTTACTACAGAGTAGTGGCTGACACACTATTGGTGGATGTCACTTCTGAGAATAATGTAGGGAGGTACCACTGCATTGTAACCTGCAGAAATGTGGGAGGAGAGTCAGCTACCGCAAAAACCTTCTCAACCAACATCACCCTGGCAGGTTAGTGCACAAGTCCTGACCATGATAATACTCTGTTCACCTGACACTCTGTATGAACTGCAGGTACCACTACTGCCTTCTTCTACACCCCCGCCTCCCTACTCTCCAAACACTCTGTTCACCTGACACCCACTGTAAGTAACCGGGATACCTTAATGTGGTGGAACATCACATCACTAGATGGCAGCCGAGTGGAGAGATATATTGTAGAGTTTGAGTGTAGAATACGAAACATCACATTTGTAGAGAAGTACATGAGTGTCAGTGCTAGTGGAGGAACTGGACAAGTAGCAACAAGTGCATCCTGCTTTGGAGGACTAGGCCAGCTCTACAGAGTGAAGGTGTGGGCAGTCTGTGGACCCAACATCAGTCGAGCACTGGATTGTCTACCAGATGGGCAGTGCAGAGAGGAAGGTAAGAAGGAGACAATGACATGCAGTCACACTGATTGTTGCTGTGAGAACAGTGAGAACGTATATATGTGCTTAAGTTCAGCAGCCGTTCCGAATGTATTACCAAATTACAGTATGATGTACAAATGTACAAGTATTATGTGTGATATGTTACTAGGTGACCTAAAGCTGCCTATCCAAGATAAGATGTCTACATCACCAACAGTTGTGTACACAGGAACTCCAAAGGAAGGAACTATATATACACTAGCAGAAAACGGCACCACATGGAGTGGAACACAATATTCCAGTTCAGAATGTCCCTACAGTGAGTCTGAAGCTGTGAGCATGCAGTCCCAGTAGAAGTGTCAGAAATATATCCATTGAGAGAGCAAAGCTGTAATTAGTCCCAATAGAAATGTCAACAGTTTACGAGAGAACGATGTTCTTCCTTCTGTCTCTGTACCTCAAAGTGATTGTTAGCAATGTTTGTGTTTGAAACTGGCTTCTCGCATTTAACAGCTCAGCGTACCCAGTGGCACAATTATGCCACTATACGTAGGTGTGAGTTCTACCACATTCTCCTACAGTGATTGAGGTGTGTTACATTGTTAGGCATTAGTCTTGTAGGGTGGTTCGTAGTCAAATATATACGACCTGATGCACCATATTTACTGAGGCACGAAGCACCAGGGTAAAATATATGCCTAGGTATTTGTACGTTAGTATCATTGTGTGGTTAATAAGGGAGTGGGTAGCAGGCACGAAGCACCGAGGTAAGTATGAGCACCTAGGTCATATATAGAGGCTATGGACAGACCTACCATACTACATATATTATCATTATTGTGCACAACAGGCCGAAGCTCCGCCTCAATACCATTTTTTCACTCAAAGTCTATCCCACTTACATTTATATATTGGACTCCTGTGTAATGCTTAACTTCCCTATGGTTACAATCATCGTACTATATGTAATTGGGATAGACCTCTTAGAGTGTGATATATATAATGCAACAAATGGCAGTAATCACTGGATATTACGCCAACCTGACCAGGTCAGTATAACTGATACCATGGCCAGGGGGACACGAGGTCCTATTTGCGGCAACCAGTGATCGCCTCCCCAGTCATCCCAAAAGATGGAAGAGCCACAGACAGCTGTTTCGCCCTGATTGGGGCTCATCAGTGTGGCGTACTGATGGTTGAACCGATGACTGGCTGCTTCTAAATCCGCCCCAAGTGAAACACTTTTGGTTTCAATAGAAACAGGTAGAGGCTAGCAGTCAAGGCGTGACTGAGCGCTCTGTAGGCAGATGGGGATTTGTACACATTACCCAGTGTTGGGGATTAGTGACAAATGGCAGTAATCACTGGATATTACGCCAACCTGACCAGGTCAGTATAATATCCAGTGATTACTGCCATTTGTCACTAATCCCCAACACTACGTAGTACTGTGTTTATTGCAGTGTCTGTAATTCAGTAGGGTGTTGTACTTCAGACTAGTGTGCCTACTTGAGGCTGTGATGTACTTATTTGCTGTGCAGAGAGGAGTTCCCTTATAAAGTGGAGACTAGTTTAGGGCGTCTGATTGTGTGTACTGTATGCATAGGAGTTGTGCATTGTACTGTTGTCTCACGTACAGTAAATGCCCTACACTGAACAGTTCATTTGTGCATTGCCTCATACAGTATTCTAATTGTGGCATATGGTGTGTGGTGGGCAGTGCGTCCTAGGCTGACCTAGTGAGAGCTTTGTAGCAATATTTGCGGTGTCCGTTTTGAATCCTTCAATCATACAGTGTGGTTTCCTGTTTGGTGTTCTGCACTGATACACATGGCTTGTTAGTCTAATGTGTTCTCCCGCTGTACTTTGTGCCATCCATTTGAAACACTACTGGTCTTTCTAATATTATTGTTACGAGTTGTACATAGAAAATGGATGAAGTGATGTGTAGTTACTATCTGATGTGCATACATGGATTCTCTGTCTGTAAAAGACAGAAGTCAGGTCTATGCTTCTATAATACTATACGAATCCACTCTGGTTGTCTGATGTGTGTAAACTGGTGTCCTAATACTAATGAAGTGTGTTGTCTGCCCTCTTTACTTGTGTGAATTCACTAATTTATCTGTTACTACTTTTAGCACTTTGTCTAACTGTGAAAGTAATACATACAGTGCCTTATGGTACAGTCAGCTGAGACATTAGTGTCATTGACAATTTGAGGCAAATGTATATATGTTTACACACTTTCCAACCTATTAATTTTAACTACCTGGCATACCAACTACATAGCTATGACAGTTCATCTTTGATGGTTAATTGCATACTTGCACTCCTTCATCTTTGTCAGGTCTAGTTCCTGGTAGTGTTTAGTGTGTCCGTCTCTCTGTGTGTCCAGCTTGTAGACCCCTGCACCAAGAGGTGCTCTCTTCCCTCCTTCATCCACCAACTCATAGTGGTCGGTACCATGGAGAGGGGGCTGGGAAAGAGTGGTGCAGTACCCTCTTGGCTCTGACCAACATCACCACACCAGCACTGAATGTGACAATGCTCGCATTAACCATAAGGGCACTAAGAGACAATGGTGCCAAAATGAAGGATGTAGCCATTCCTACAGTTCAGAAAGGAAAAAGTGAATGCATACCATTCTTACTTTATGCTCTGACATTTGGCAGTCCACTAACCTTCAGACTTGCTGTCAGTATGTTCTGGACAAGAACATGGTGTAACACTTGGGGTGTAACCTAATGTTTCATTTGGTGTGTAACTTGAAGTGTCAACCCTTGTTGATGTAGGAGCTCTACTTGGAGTCCCTGTGCTACCAGTGGTCTGCATTTGGGTTGTTGGTGTGTTTTCATCTACTGTACAAAATAAGAGGTAGTGTGTATTACTACAGCTGGTATACAGCAGGCAACTGCACACAGTGCAGACTGTACCTGTGTTCACCACTGTTTATACAATTTTTCTTATACATACTGTAGACATTGTATTGTATTGTGTATGTGCCGCCACCTTTTATCATACACTGCCCATCTTGTTTAAGACACTTCATTGCTGGCTGTCGACTGATGTTGGGTCCACTGACTGCCCACACCTTCACTCTGTAGAGCTGGCCTAGTCCTCCAAAGCAGGATGCACTTGTTGCTACTTGTCCAGTTCCTTCGCTAGCACTGACACTCATGTACTTCTCTACAAACGTGATGTTTCGTATTCTACACTCAAACTCTTACAATATATCTCTCCACTGGGCTGCCATCTGGTGATGTGAAGCCCCATGCTGTATATAGTGCCCAAGACATATATGATGGGTGTTGGTAGATTACCTATACATAGGTATATACAATAGTAGATGGAGTATTTCATATGCATTAAATTTCAAAGGGTGAAATGTACTTTTGTATGTATAGATGAGCAGTCATTTACTGATATTTTTAGGGGCTGCCACAGGCAGCCCCTATATTGTTTTCATTTAGCGATTTTGTTGTATGGCTTCATGTTACGGTAAGATATATATATATAACCCTGGCAAAAAAAGTCCAGATACAAGGAGGCGGTCCCTTGCCAGTCTGCCAGTCCATAAACCCTGCACGTCGCAATTCGTTGCCTTCAAGAGACTTTGCATACATTGCACCCAAGTCAACATTCTCAGGCTTCAAGACACTTTGAAGCCGTTGTCACCATCCCTACATCTGGCAAGATCTTTCTGTGCCACTTATGCCAGTCACACCATAGTCACTGACATTGAATGCCTGTCGCGGAAAAGATGTATATGTAAAATGTGATATCTGCATGTGCATCTAATGTTGTTGGTGGCTGGTATAGCATTTTGCTTAAAGTGGTACACATGGTTCGTATTTAGCACCAGGTAGCTATCAACATGCACTTCTGCTGCACATGTGAGCATGCAGCTGTGGTCTGTACATGTATAGCACAAAGAGCCAGTGTTGACAAATTAGGATGGAGCGATCATGTGAAAGCTTTCTGTTGCACCTGAGCTCCTGGTAATAGTACACCGAGAAGATGTTGATGTGAACTGTGATATCTGCAAGTGTTACGTACCTTATACGCTTTAACTTTCGCGGGGTTAAACTGTCGCGGAGCGCGGAGTTTAGCAATTTTTGCGTTGTTATTTTCGCGGATGCAGGGTCTTAGTCTTTAATTCGTCGATTCGTCGTTTCCTCTGAATCCTTGCCGTATATTGATGTAATCAATTGCTTCGGTGGAGGTTCTTAGCTGCATATGAAGTTACCCTAGCGAATCGCCGCCATTTTTGCATTTTTGCGACGCAATCGTCTTACAAATGGAGACTCGTTGCCAGCCAGGTC
>CATKZD010000056.1:0-17477 GCA_949841015.1 Aplysina aerophoba
ACCTCTTCCTGCTTCTTGTGCAACGCAAACACTGAGGCCAGAGGTTGCGAGACTACATGTATGGTGGCGATTAGATAGGAGTGGTCTAGCTGGCAGACAAGAAAGAGTGCATGACATTACGCTTATGCATAGATAGCACAGTAGTGCTGTCTATTAGGGCTGGTGATGCTTGTTTGTATACCGTAATAATGGATAACCGCTGCTAGCATTCTGGCTACAGAGTGAAGCATCAGTGAATGCAACAAGCGAGTATAAAGTGCGGGCTGTACACAAACAAATGCTCAAGTGTAAAGGCTCAAGCGCGTAGAAAACCTCCTTGGCATTTTTTTGGATTTCGTCCTTTTCTTCCAATTCTTCTTCTCCACACGGTGTAGCTCACGAACTCTAAAGGGTAGTTTCACCACAGAATTACGCGGATTTCTACTCACTGTACTCTTCTGTACATTAGAAATCACAGCCCAAACCATAGATAGAGAATATAACATCTATGCCCACACAAACTGCCACCTTGTACATTCAGTATGTTGCCAATGACAGCTGGGAGTAGGGAGCAAACCATCCACAGGTTTACATCGCTTATTTCTTTGGTCAGGCTGCATTCATTTCAATTCATTTTCCGGCGCATGACAGTGCTCTGAATGTATATATGGATCTTAACAATTAAAACAAAAACCCTCCAATGGGCCTCGCTCATCCATGCAAACTATGTGCCTATATGCCTGCTACTACTTCCATAAGCATTCAACATGCCCATGTACAGTTTACACTCCATAAAAACTTTAGAAACAAGGCGAATAAAAAGGTTTCCTGCAAAAAAATTCACAAATGTAGGGATGGTGCAGCGAGTCATTAAAAATCGAGTACATGCACCAACACACCAAACTGGCAACAAAAGTCCAGATACAAGGAGGGGGTCCCTTGCCAGTCTGGCAATCCACAATCCTTGCAGGTCACGATTCATCGCCTTCAAGAGACTTTGCATAGATTGCACCCAGGTCAACATTCTCAGGCTTCAAGACACTTTGAAGCCGTTGTCACCATCTCTACATCTGGCAACATCTTTCTGCGCCAACTATATATTCCAGTGACACCATAGTTAGTGACATTTAATGCTGCGACTTACACAGCCACACTCTGTGATGCAGAACTCTATACTTTCTGCTCCAATCACTTCCTTGCAAGGTATATATGATGTAGTCACCCTTCACGTCCATATCATGTGCCAGGATACACATGCAGGCCCTGCATTTGAAATGCTTACTTTGCCAAACCAATAAATTGATGTGTTGCCACTTCAAGCCAAACCTGTACCAGCCACCAACAACATTACACATGCAGATATCATATCGATCTCACATCTACATCTGCTCTCTGTGTATTATCAGGACCTCAACAGAGACAACAGGTACCTTTCACATGCTCTTTCCACACTAATTTGTCCACACTGCTCCTTTGTGCTATATATAATTATACACACCATTTACACCATATAGGTGCTGACAGCAGTATCCCCTGCTACATGTTGTGCTAACGGTCTCACTTGCATATTTGTGCGCACCCTCTTTGCTTCAGTGCGTACACATGCATGCCACCTTAACTGCACATGTTGCCAGATGTAGGGATGGTGACAACGGCTTCAAAGTGTCTTGAAGCCTGAGAATGTTGACCTGGGTGCAATCTATGCAAAGTCTCTTGAAGGCGATGAATCGTGACCTGCAAGGATTGTGGATTGCCAGACTGGCAAGGGACCCCCTCCTTGTATCTGGACTTTTGTTGCCAGTGTGGTGTGTTGGTGCATGTACTCGATTTTTAATGACTCGCTGCACCATCCCTACATTTGTGAATGTTTTTGCAGGAAACCTTTTTATTCGCCTTACATATGTGTATATACTGTAGTTGCGGTCAGACTCTTGCGCAGTGTTTTCTCCACTGCTTACACCAAGTCAAAAGTAACTAAATTGGCCACAGTTTACAAACAGAGAGGCATCTATACCTCCACAAACGGAAGTATGACTTGTTCTCACAGTATGTGCTATCAGATGGCATTCAAGTGCATTCGTTATGTCCAAAAAGCCTTGCAAGATACAAGTTGATAGCTTAAACCAAACTTTGTATCATTTAAGTGATTGATGAGTCTCGTTAGTCATGCCAATGCCTCCCATGAGGATGCTGCCGGCGTGCTAGACTAGGAGATAGGATTAGGGGATACGCAGGAGTGTTACAGCAATGCATATGTAGGAAATGGCATTGACTTTTAGCCTGTATGAAAGAGCAAGTAATGTACTTGGTAAAAGGGAGAATGTATTTCACACTGTGTGAATCAGTGCTGAGTAGACTGGGGGGGGGGGGGCACTCTGCTTGTTTGACCAATTGCAAGAATCTGTGAATGTCTCTCTAGTTATTTCAAAGAAGGACAGAAGTGCCACAGACAGCTGCTTTGGCTTGTTAATGCTCATCAGCGTGGTGTACGTACTAACAGTTACGCTTAGATGCCTATGAATCCACCCCACTTCAACTATGGTCATAGAGGTTTGTGACATTACATTACATACGTATAATCATGTGAAGTACTAAACACATAAAACAGTACAAATCAGCTTTAAATAACTGGAACTCTCTTCTTGACTAGAGGTGTAATGGAAAAAGCACATAAAATTTTGCTGTAGATTAGCATTTCAGACTACAAGATAACTCCTCAAACTCGCACAATTTGCTCAAAACACAATACTTTGCAAATAGTAACACTATTCATTACAAAACAGTTCAGCTTACATTACACAGTAGTTAGCAAGCTACATACAAAATTAATACTAAAATTAAAACAGCTTTACAAAGGAGGTTATGAATGGCAAACACTAAGATACAGCCATTATTGCACCCAGAAAATAGACCAGTATACAGTACACACTGCAGTTGTTCAGTGCACATTTTGCACTACTGCATTATCTAGCACTTGGTATCCATTGATCCCATGTCCTGGAGGATCATTAACATCCCTCACACCACCAAGTGACCCACGCACCCAAATAAGAATGAACCTCTTCAAACTTAAGCTTACGACAACCAGAAGAACAGGAGTGATTAGAGACTTGAGTAACATGGGAAAACTGTTCTGTTGAGTTGCAGTATTGACAAAATTACTACTGAAAGCAAGTAATATGCTGAAACAGATGACTGCCAACAGAAGAGGGATGAGCATTGCAGCACGAACTGTAGAAACGCAGTCAACACTGTTCCTGAGACACTTTCGGGAACCAACAGATGCACAAATTGTAAACACCAATGCCATGATGTAAGTGAGACACATTAAACTCAATACAAGCAGCATCACATTGACAGCAACGGCAAAGGGTGCCACTATAAAGGCATACACAACAAACGCTCCATGACCAATCAAGAAATGGACAGCAACCAAGTCAAACCAAAGGGTCAGTGAAAGAACCAATGCTTGAGCACGTTTCTCACTGCAGCAGCAGAGGAGTTTAGCAGGAAGGAGGTAGACAGACGGAGTGGGGAGGTTAAACTTGACACCAAAGTAAATGGCCACAGGTGCACAGACTATCATAGGAAAAGCAAGGATAAATGGCCACATGTACTGGTCATACACTGACTGCCGAACAATGAAGGTGGCACAACATAAATGTGTGATGTCTGCACACAGTAGCACCATCACGGCTGGACAGATAATGGCAGACGTTCCCCAGAACATCCCATAGGAGTCAAAAGAATAATTGGAATCTTCCATTTTCTGTGAAAGAGCCTTAAGAAGTACTTGGAGTAATGTAAAAGATGCCATTATATTAAAAATAATTAAACAACCATAGCCAATTAAGCCAATATTGCGAAAAGTGTGATATCTGCGAACTTCTGAGCTTGCATCTTTTAGAAAATCAATGCCCATGTTTGTGGCACACCCTTGGTGGGAATATCCCGTGTGCTCTCCCTTTGACATCTCTCCCAAAGCATATGCCTGAAGCTGGGGAGATGAGGAACAGCAAATTGTGAACCACGCACTGCTAACAAGGAGCCTCCTCAGTGTTCACAAGAGAATGCATAATATACATCCATTCAACTACTTACTGAAGTGGTCATTAGTGTTAGAAACTGTTCAACCTTGAATGAACAAGGTGGAGGTGTTGCAATTGTGAGATGTGGAGGAACCCACTCAGTGAAGTGGTTAAGGGTATACAGAGCCACGCGATTCAAGTTTGTAGGATCCATAAAGAACAAAATGAGTGAAGATACCCACAGCCACACTTGTTTGTCAGGACAGCTGGGGTCAGTGGAGATGTTGACCCTAGTTCCATTGGGAAGAACAGCGTGGTAGCTCACTACCACTGAGAAAGGCAAGTGATCATTGGGAGGATAGAACACTTCGTACAGCTTCATTCTGTTCTCACTGTTGTTGCCAAAGGTCTGCTCCTCAAAGTCTAGGTAGTTGTCCACACAGGCATCATCTGAGAATGCCAAAGTTGACAGTTGCAGGATGACCATAAGAAGTCCCAGCTTAATCTTGAGCATTCTTTCTGAGTTACCGAAGGCACCCCACACGAGCTATTTATAGTTAACTTAACGACTAGAGCAATGCAGAAAATGAAAAACGAGGAAACAGCATGCCCTAGGTGTACACAAGTGTGGTATCATTATATGATAAGAGTGCATGTATATGTGGTAGGTTGAAAGGACTGTCCAGCAACATACATTTAGTTTTTAGCTCTCACGTTAGGAGTGCTGCACTATTGTTGGGTTGCAACAAGTGGGAACTAGTACACTTTGTCTATGTAAACTAGGCTGATTGTGGTGTGTGGATGTGATTGTACAGTGAAGGTTTAAGTACAGGCTATAGCTATCTACTGAACATACTGCACACTTTTGATGGTGTATTGAGTTTACTGCACCTAAAGGGACTTGTCCAGCAATGTATGCATTACATCAATGAATGTGCGTAGTGGCTTTTCACAATGTGAATACTCAGAACATGCATATATGTACATGGGTATGAAGGAAAATTGAGAACATACCCATATACGTACATGGGTATATATAATTAGTGCAGGCAAACCTACTGTGCTTATGTGCACACGTAGATCCTTCAGTGACATAGTTTGTTTACTGGACTTACTCTCAGGTGTTGAGCAGCAAAGTGTGCATTGTGCAATTGAAAGTGTGTAGTACTTGAGAAAAAACAAGGACAAAGTTTGCTATATAGACAGTAGCTTTGCAGATACAGTTTCAGTTTTTGTAGTCTTTCAGATGTCTGTACCGTATCAGGATTAGTGAACATGGTCAATAGCAGGATATCAAACAGGACCTTTCCGACTTACTCTACGTGTGATGGACTATAATGTCTGCTAAAATAGACAAACTTTGCTAATTGGAAGCTTTCTACTGGACGCAAACAGGCACCTGTAGTTTGACACAGCCATGGATGCCACAGAATAACAAACATAAGCATACAGGAACAATATAACACACCAAACAGAATCCAATGTGCTGTGGAGAAGATTGATGCCACATTCCTCTGTTGTATGGTTACCACAATCCCCTTCAGAAAAAAACAGGCAGGAACAGGGTTCACCTGTTCCTGCCTAGATATGTCCACCCATAGGGAAGCACCCTCAGAATTGGCCAAACCACAATACTTGAATACATTTGTATGTACTTACATTGTCTACAGAAATGCTTGCGCTGTTGCTTGTACAAAATCACAAGCAGAAAACACTACTAGCTTTAAGTGAATTGAACATACACCCAGCAGCTAAAGATGCCTTCAAAGCATGTGCATCTTATGTATCTCTGTACAAAGGTGCACTGGATACAGGCAAATAGGATACAGTTTGGTCCTGCTGATCTTGAAAATGTCTGGGTGGCTAGCCCTGTCTAGTGTAGCCCTGTAGGGGTGTTAGTCAAGGTGGTGGTATTGAGGTGTTCGTATATACACCCACTATTAATATATACAGATGACAGAAATAGGACACATGCTGAGAGACACTGCACGGAGAAAGGTGAAGAAGGAGTGGGAGGCCGAAGCACGGGAACGATCGAAGTTGGAGGTAATGCGTGGTCTGCTGGCAATTGACGGTAAGAGAAGATGTGTGGACGTCAACTGTAAGAGGCGGAGGAGGATTTTGGCAAAGCTGAGGGGAGGGACTGCAGCCCTGAGGATTGAGACCGGTAGATGGAGTGGCTTAAAGAGGGAGGAGAGGCTCTGTAGGCAGTGTGGACTGGAGGAGGTGGAAGATGTGGAACATTTTCTGCTAAGGTGTGAGGGGTGGGCACAAGAGAGGGTGACAGCATGTATGGAGGATCTGGCAGGAGAGTCCTGTACGACCGATGACAGGAAGGTGGCCCTAATCTTAGACCAAGCTTGTGGCAGTGAGAGAGTAGGGAAGGCGGTAGAGAAGCTGTGGCACTGCAGATTTCTGCAGAGTTCCCAGGCCTGATGTCCCTGACTGTGCCCGTATAGTTCTCATTAACAGATTTTCTTCTGATTATCCCTCTCTTAATGATGTTACTTATTATACGTCACTCTGACAGTTCCCTCAGGTTATTTATTTACCCCTGTATAGTGCTGCATAGGACAGCATGTCCTAGTGTGCTTGCACATGGTGCACTTGAATAATATTGAATATTGAATATTGAATATACAATACCAGGTGTTTTTGGGGCGCTCAAGGCGCCCCTATATTGTTCTCAGATTTAGCATGGCTTCAACAACATGCAACTACAACCACCACCACCAGCGACCAGATAGGACCAGCACAGCACGATGCAGCGCGCAATCAGTGCAACTTGCATGAGGGCTAGGTTTGTGGAGGAAATGGGGGCCCTCACGCAAGTTGCACTGATTGCTGCATCATGCTGTGCTGGTCCTATCCGGTCGCTGGTGGTGGTGGTTGGAGTTGCATGTTGTTGATGCATCCCGTACCGACTAGCGCTGATGCTGGCCCTGACCTTTGCACCTGCACCCTGACCTTTGCACCTTGCGCTTATGGTGTTTCCCTTCTTTCAACTGGTGCAACCATTCCACTTCCACAGTTGGTAGTTGTCACTAGTTGCAACTTGCGCTGGTGGTGCTTTATCCTGCAGCCCCTAGCGCAGATAGTCCACTTGCACACATGGTGGCTCGCCCTCTGCAACTTGCGCTGGTGGCGCTTTTTCATCCACCCACTGGCGCAAATACTGCACTTGCACTCGGGCAACTTGCACTGTGTGGTGGTGGTCTGTGTGGTGGTAGTTGTATATGTGGAAGTGGAGGTATGTACATGAAAACTACACAGACACTTTAGAGCAACTTGCACTGTGTGGTGGTGGTCTGTGTGGTGGTTATAAATAATATAAAGAAATAATATAATTCCTGGCATGGTCGGAGGCAGTGGTGAACAAGCACTATGCAGAACGCTGATGCTGAGGAAAATTGTTGAGTTTAAAATTTGGCAGAATTTCTAATTAGGCCTTGTTTCCCCTGCAAATTGGACACAAAGTGGCAATATAAATCCTCATAGGACAATGCATTATGTATTGCGCATTTATATAGATAGGCAGCATAGTATCGATACCAAAAAATGTGACCACACATCAATGAAACTTAGTGAACTTGGTGAGGTGGTTCATAGGACAACATCATTAGCAGGATTTCTCAATTAGCAGTTCGCTGTCCAAGAGAGAAAGCTAGTATATAATATACTTACTGCGTTAGTATAATTGTACTTGTATTTATATTGCGCGGGTATTGGTGAAGCATTGCTTACGAGGCGTTTATACGGCGGCCGACTTTTGAACAGACTTTTCTCGAAGGATAGGAGTGCCGCGCCTCCTTCTGGTGGCCACACCAGCACCGGACAACGCAGTGCGTAATATTCTTCTGTATAGAGCGCCATTGGTTGCTGTCTGGTTCCTGCCATCGTCTTCAATGGCTGCCGTCACAAAGACCTTTACACCGTTGCCTCGGAAAAGTAACAGGAGCGGAGAAGAACTTGGTGAGCGCCGTACACCACACACGCTAAGGCTTGGCAAGTGTCCTTAGCTCGGAGTACCTTAGCCCGCCCGTTTTTTCTTCGAAATTGTCATCACAAATGGGCCCTCACTGCACACTCAAGCGAAAAGCCATCGATCGGCAGTAGCTAAGCGGCTCGCCAGCTTTCCGGTATGCCTGCGGCCCCTGCTTACTTCTATGTGTGTGTAGCTGCTGCATGTACATATTACAGCACTGTAGGCAATGGTTTACATAGCTATGTGCATGGTGTGTGCATGTGTATTGTTAGTCTGGCGTAGCCCAGACCCTCTTACCTGCCTCCATTTTGTCGATGACGTCATTGGAAGGCAGGAAGTCTGGCGTAGCCCAGACCCTCTTCCTGCCTTCCAATGACGTCATCGACAAAATGGAGGCAGGTAAGAGGGTCTGGGCTACGCCAGACTAGTGTATTGTGTGTAGGTGTGTGTGTGTGTGTGTGTGTGTGCACGTTGGATACGTACATCACATCCCTACATCTGGCAACATTTTAGCTAAGTCAGTATGATAAACCCCCACTGAGAAATGTTAAGGTTAGAATTAGGCAAGTATTTGCAGCTTCTGTATACAGGTAACAATACTATCAGAGCATGGAACAGACATGGAGCTTCACAGCATTCACTGGGGACATCAACATTTCCTGCTGCGCATGACACATCACACTTGCAGTTGGATTGCTCATAGTTGCAGTAGCAATGGCTACTAACTCACAACTGACTGTAAGTATCCTATAATGAGCAATAAACCACTTCGAGAGTTGAGCCACTGCCTCAAGATATTACAATTGTGTTTTATGATAGTATGTTATGCAGGTAAGTAATTCCTGACATACACACATTGAATGATGATTGCATTGTCACAGACTGCTCTTGCATTGCGAGTGAATGCACGTGCCTTGCATGACTTGGTGCATTATTGTAAAATTGTGCAATCCAACAGACATTAGAATAAAGTTGAGGCACGAAAGTGGGTGCACTGGACTTCAGACTGCTGTGCAGTAGCTTCAGTAGTGAAGGTCAGAGTAGCATTGTCTAAAATAGTAGCCTAGGTAGCCGAATCAAATGTTGCCAGATGTAGGGATGGTGAAGTACGTATCCAACGTGCTTTGAAGCTGGCAAATGTTGACCTGTGTTGTTCGAATGTCATGGCATCCCCCTCCTTGTTCCTACGTACCCTTTTCCCGCCAGTTGGTTTTTCAATGCACCTACTTGATCGGGGGCACCATCCCTACATCTCTACTGGTTTTGGTGGAAAACATTTTTACTCCCTTGTTTCTGAACTTTTCATGGTGTGCAAGCTGCGTGTTCAATTTGTGGCTTCCCGACCTATCTTCACAACGCTGCCGAGAACAACTGACAGGAGTATCGCCAAGCTTGGTGAGGGTGTGAATCCTTTATTCTTAGGCTTGCTAGCTGTGTTCTTGTGTAGAAATCTCAGCACGCAGTGAAAGCTCTAGCCACAATCGTCTCCTGTGGCGCGCTGTTTGTACTCGAACAAATCCTTTTCTGCCTCGGCCAAACACCTGCTACCGTGTCCCTCTGGGCTGTGTGTGTGTGTGTGTGTGTGTGTGTGTGTGTGTGTGTGTGTGTGTGTGTGTGTGTGTGTGTGTGTGTGTGTGTGTGTGTGTGTGTGTGTGTGTGTGTGTGTGTGTGTGTGTGTGTGTGTGTGTGTGTGTGTGTGTGTGTGTGTACATGTGTGTGTGTGTGTGTGTGTGTGTGTGTGTGTACATGTGTGTGTGTGTGTGTGTGTGTGTGTGTGTGTGTGTACATGTGTGTGTGTGTGTGTGTACGTGTGTGTGTGTGTGTGTGTGTGTACGTGTGTGTGTGTGTGTGTGTGTGTGTGTGTGTGTGTGTGTGTGTGTGTGTGTGTGTGTGTGTGTGTGTGTGTGTGTGTGTGTGTGTGTGTGTGTGTGTGTGTGTGTGTGTGTGTGTGTGTGTGTGTGTGTGTGTGTGTGTGTGTGTGTGTGTGTGTGTGTGTGTGTGCCAATACCTTCTGATTGTGTTTCTGTCTTCAAGCAAGAAACACTATGTGGCTAGGTATGAATAGCAGGATTGTTTGGTGCAGTTCCAATTGAGCAAAGGAAAGAAAGAAAATATTTGCACAGTCTATTCGTGTCTGTGTGCCCTTGCATCAGTGAAGCTCTGTGCATGCTAATGCTTTCTGTATGGCCAAGTTTGGACAAATTGTCATGTACCTGACTTGTGACTGAGTCAGCAAGTAGTTCGAGTTGGGGTGGCAGCCCCACGAATTTTTTAACTCGAAATACTTGTTCAGTGGATAAGTCGTAGACAGTGGCCAAGGTAGTGTACCTCACAGCATCAGTGGGGAAGAAGGAATATATTGTGTTATCCTGAGGACTGGACCACGGGGCAGTCTTACAGTCCAGATATGCTTGGCGGAGATCAACCAGAGATTTAATGCAGGATGTTGGGTGGGCCTCTGAGCTACCCTTTTCAATAACGTCTCCTTCTGATAGGATAGGATAGGATATAGGCCATAGGGATAGGCCAATAGGATTAGTCGCAGTCATCACGTGCTAACTTCAAATGGCCACTTGTACAGTAGGGCGGGCTAGCGGCAATTCATGTGATATTCACGTGGACCAATTGAGTTGCCTGACGTTGGCCTAGCGCGTATATTATGTGTAGATCGAATTTCAAATGACTGCCACGCCAAATGTCTAAAGCCTACAGTTGCAACCAACCCCAAACGACTGTACACTAACCTACGAGCCAATGGGATTCGTCAGTACAGGAAAGATCGAATTGTAACTATTATCCAGTGAGAATTACTGTTTAATTCACAGACATGCATAGCTAGCTAGCTACAGCCGTAGAGGAATGATCATATATCTTGCACATGCTCAAACCATGCATAATTTAAGCAGCTAAAGACTACAAACCTACAAAGAAGTTATTCATGGCTAATGTAGCTATCTATAAATGAAGCAAGTGTTTGCATGACAGACAGTAGTGTGACCTTAGTGCTCTTTGTCTCTGTTCACATGTGCAGAAACAGAGAGCATGAGCATGTCATTGCTGGTGTCATCACCATCTATGCTACTCTGTGACACTTGATCAAACTCCCGCACTTCTTGAGTTATTTTGTTCCACACCAATTTCTTACAGATGTATCCAGATAGGGCAAGCATGGCCGATGACACAATAGAGGAAAGTATCCCAGTAACCATTGAGTCTTTTCGAGCTGTGAAAGGATCAGGGAAAGCTTGCATTGTTAACACGCCTATAGAGGTTATAACAAGCAGAATCATTGTCACAGAGAAATATTTGCAGAATTTCTGACAGGTACATGAAGCACACGAGCAGCAGTTAGCACAACAGAGACCTAAGCCGAGTGCAAACGCAGCTGTGATAAGTATAAGCAGAGCAGTTGCTCCCAACCTTGTGGTAGTGTAGAGGGGGTCAATAAAGAGAAACATTACCATGTAGGACAGCATCACAGCGCCATTCTGGCAGAACACAACTATTCCCATCCAACCCATTGACTCAGCTGCCTTTCTTATCTTCAACAATAATGGTTTCCCTGGCTTTCTTCTGTATGCACCACAAATAACTGGACTTTTCCAAATGTAAGAACAAACAAAGGGAAGCTCGATTAGGATTACAGCCAACTGTACACCAAATGTAGTAAAGCAAAGCACCACGTCCGGCATGAGAAGATCATACAAGTACTTTTTGCTTTCCCGTACAGTGTGCAGCAAAGCCCTCAGTATCTGGATGGTGTTGAACATGAAGTAGAGGGTCCAAAACCAGCTTTGGAACATGACCATATACAAGACTTTTGCAGCAAACTTAGACTTTATGAGCACTGTGCTAATGGTGGTACTGTATGTGTCCATTGCGAAGAGGAACAGTGGAATAACTGCAATAAATGCGCACAGGACAACACAGCTTAGTGCGAGCTTGCTTTCATCACTTATGACCTCCAGCTTCTCGTCTTCCCAGTGTCCAGGTCTGTACCGGTTCACGGGTCCAACCTGAATTGGCCCTTCACTTGCACTTAGCACTAGATGTGGAAACTGATATCAAAGCAAAAGTATAGTGACATGAGTTCTGATGATGTTCCCATTTGTCATATGTGTAATGTAAAAGACAGCATTGCTAATGTATGTATATTGTATAGTTCATAAATAAGATAATATATATTGTATTTTTGTTATTCCAAATACATATTTAGATACTCAGTGGTGTGATAGGCCTATAATAGCATTATATATTGGAGAATACATATTAATTGACAGATTGTTAGTATAATAATATCAATTCTTCATTTCATTTCATATGTCAGACAATCATTTCATTGATCGTATTATTACCTTACAAATTAAAGGACATGCAGTGTGCATGTACATGGATGAGTGCATGCATCAATTCATACGTATACTATTTAGTCATGCATGTGTTGCTACTTACCTCAGCTGTAAAGGCTCGGAGTGCCTCATTGATGTTGCTATTTCCAAGAAAAGTTTCTGTACACAGGGGTGGCACTTTCCAACACAGCTCACGGACTTTGTATTCGTTCATTCTCTCCTTAAACCAGCGTAGTTTTCCCACTTTATTAGGCATAGTGGGAAAGGCATACAAGAAGATAAGGGGTGGGTAGATGGCCCTGTATAGGTGGCTTTGATGTCTGAAGAACACCATACAGCTGCTGGCATTTTTTGAGTTGCAGCACTCATTTGATATACTTGAATTGGGATCTTGTTGGTATCCTCTTTCTTCAGTGGTTAAGTTGTAGACAATGGCCAAGATAGTGTACCTCACAGCATCAGTAGGGAAGAAGGAATAAATTGTGTTATCCTGAGGACTGGACCACGGGGCAGTCTTACAGTCCAGATATGCTTGGCGGAGATCAACCAGAGATTTAATGCAGGATGTTGGGTGGGCCTCTGAGCTACCCTTTTCAATAACGTCTCCTTCTGTGTTGTTAACCAGTTGTAAGACAGGCGGAACTTTTGTGACGGCCTCATTGCCTGTCAAGTTAGACTTTCCATCAGCACTGTTGCCTGGCTGGGCCGCAACACTCAGGAGTAGAGAAAGTATAGTGAAGAGCTGTACAACACAAATACTGGTCATTTCCTCTCTAATCACTGCTCAATGGTCATGGACTAGCTGTTGTCGTGTGCACCCTGCTGAAACAATCTTGAATAATATTATATGTACACATTCAGTTTCAAGTCCATTGTTTATATATATACAGTGCTGTATATATTATGTATAACAATGGATGTATAGACACAATGCATGCAGTTTGATTTGCACTTTCACATGCAGATAATATTGTAATGCTCAGTGAGGGAACTACCCATGCAAGTTGATGTTTCCCAATGTATTTTCACATTGATAATCATGAAAGGGTTACGTCATTCTATATATAGCAGGGGACTTGAAACAGAAAGAGCACCCAACATTCAATGTAAACAGAGTGATGCATCACAAAAGTATGTGGCACACATGCGCCACTTCATTCAGTAAATTATATATGAAAATGATGACTGCCATTGGACTACTCACCTTTGCTATCATCCTTGCACATGTTGAATTGATCTCAAGAGTAGAGGCTTTGGACACACCTGAAAAGAGAGCTGGAGAAGGTCACAATGTAACAGGTAATTAAACTTATTTGTCAATTGCTGGTTTTGTACTACGTACACTCAAGCCACTCTGCTGTAGCGAAACAGTGCTAAGCAGCCTGACTTAAGGGGAGGGGAGCACTCCATCCTAATGCTGTGAACTATATACAAGGGCCACCTCCCAGTCTTCTCAAGCATATGTTACGTATGCAGCCACACAGTAGGTGTTTCACTCTTGTCAGGGGGCATCTATGTGGCATATATAATACTGATGGTTAACTGTGCTGAGATGACTGGCAGTGCTAATAATGTATTGACCATGATCAAACACTTGTACACGGGTCCCCATTATTGCCAAATGGCAGCCAAACAGGCTACAGTCTACTGACGGGCACTATATTATTGGTGGTTGACAGGTGAGGTAATCACCAGTTGGTTCCTATACTCCATAAATAGGGTGTGTCAGTACAGCAGTGATTAGCCAAACATGTAAATATCTCTACACAACGAGTATATATTATGAAGTATTCATTATCCACTTAAATAGGCAATGGAACTTTAACAGCAGACCTACCATTAGCACAGCAGATTAACAGCTCATCAGTGGCTGAAACTAACAGCCTAGAAGAAGCCCACTCAACATCTTGCATTCGTTCTCTGGTTGACCTCCGCCAAGCGTATCTGGACTTCAAGACTGCTCCAAGATCCAAGTCTGAGGATAGCACCATATTTTCCTTTTACCCAACTGATGCTGTGAGGTTCACCTCCTTGGCTATTTTCTATGACATTTCAACTGAAACCTCATCTTCTCCCAAGTCATCTGGGTACCAGTGTTGTAACCCAAATAACACAAGTAGTTGTAAGGTGTTCCTTCGACACCACAGCTACCTATACAAGGCTGCCTATGCAGCACTTATTTTCTTGTATGCTTTTCCTGAATCACCAACTCATGTGGGTGAATCCAAGCTGTTTGTGAGGGCAATAAACGGCAAATTTGGAGTGCAAGAGCTGTGTTGGAAAGTTCCTCCAATTTGCAATTCTTCAGAAACCTTTGGAGTACATAATGACAAGAAACTGTTGGAGGCCTTCACAGCTGAGGTACGCCAACATGTGTACATCCAAATGTGTACATGAACATGTAAGAACACATGCATACACATAATCTTACACAAGGACGTTTACTATGCACACCACTCACAGTCATGTGCACCTGTAGCCATAATGCACAGGTTCATGATCACATAACTGTGAGTTGTGATCAATGAATGAAATACAACAGAATACAATACAATAAAACCCTACCCAGTTACCTGTATGCAAACACTTACCTGCTTATAATAATAATCATATATTGTATATACACTTCATGGATGCATGCATGTGTATGTATACAGACATACAAGTGTCAATAGCCAATGCCATTTCTTCTCTTGTACAGTTTCCACATCTAGTGTTGAGTGCAAATGAAGGGCCAATTCTGGTTGGTCCTGTTGATGAATATGATCCCAATGACTGGAAGAAGAAGAAATCTCTTGATTTTTCTTCTAAGGATGACAAGAAGCTTGCAATTTACTCCGTCGTTTTGTGTGCATTCATTGCGACCACCCCACTGTTCCTCCTTGCAATGGACACATACAGTTCCAGTATTAGCATAGTGTTAATAAAGTCAAAGTTTGCTGCCAACTGCTTGTATTTGGTCATGTTCCAAAGCTGGTTTTGGATCCTCTACATGCTCTTCAACACCATCCAGATACTGAGGGCTTTGCTGCACACTGTACGGGAAAGCAAACTGTACTTGTATGAACTTCTCATGCCAGACGTATTGTGGTGTTTCACCATATTTGGTGTGAAGATGGCAGTGATTTCAATTGAGCTTCCCTTCATTTGCTCCTACTTTTGGAAAAGTCCTGTTGTGCGTAAAGTGTACATGAGGAAGTCAGGTCTGCCTGGTTTGCTAAAGTTAAGGAAAGCCGCAGAGTCAATGGGTTGGTTGGGAATTGTCTTATTCAGTCAGGCTGGCTCTGTGATGCTGTGCTACATGGTTATGTTTCTCTTCATTGACCCCCTCTACACCTTTACAAGGATGGGGAACACTGCAGCGGTTATGCTCTTCACAGCAGTCATCTCACTGTACATTGGTCTCTGTTGTGCTAACTGCTGCTCATCATGTGCATCATGCACTTACCAGAAGTGCCACAAATATTTTCTGGTGATAATGGTTCTACTTCTGGCCGGCTGGACCAACTTTCTAGCATACAGTGTCCTCAAGCCCTTCACTGACCGAACAGAATCAGTATTCACTGGAATACTTTCCTCTATTGCATCCTCAGGCATGCTTGCCCTATTTGGATATATCTGCAAGAAATTGGTATGGAACCGAATAACTCAAGAGGTGCAGGAGTTTGATCAAGTGTCACAGAGCCACAGAGATGACAATGAGCCTGGTAGCAACATGAGCAATGACATGCCCATGCTCTCTGTATAATTAACGTCACCAATTATTGCTCCTTAATAAGTACGTATATGCACAAACCTCGTTAGCTGCATGCTACTACTTTATTATTTGAATAGCAAATTTTGCAACTCATCATTGTATTTTGTTTATAAGTCCAGGCACTGTATAGGCAATGATAATGGTCAGAAAATGTTATACAAGAGAGAATGAAAATGGCATTGGCAACAATATTATGTATACTCTTTCTTCAGGTTCATATTGTGGTTCTGTATACGGATATACATGTAGCAAGCAATTTTCAGTCTATTGTATACGATAGACTGAAAATTGTGTATGATGTCATGAATGTACAGGTGTGCATGTGCGTGTGGGGGTGGGGATGGGTGCTTGGGTGGCCATGGATGGATTGGTTTTGGTGTGTTTAATGCATGTGTTGGTGTGTGTTAGTGTGTGTGTGTGAGAGAGAGAGAGGGGAGAGAATGTGTTTGGGTGAATGTGTTTAGTGATAGGCATGATACCCAAGCTTCATGATCACTTCCTGTTGGCTATTCTTTGGAAGGCTTCTCCAGTCCGGTTACTTGGTTGGGCCTCTACATTATGGACCTGAGATGTGGCTGGTATGTCAAGACAAGAAATGCACATGTAAAACATATCATTCTCATGGGTGTAGCCAAGGGGGGGGGGGGGGGGTTGGGGGGTTCGGACGCACCCCCCTTCCTGACTGTGGCCATGGATTATGTACTTTTAAAACCTTAGGTAGCTAGCTAGGTAGTTAGCTAGCACACAGTCATTAACTGAGATAGCTATCCAACGTCCAAAGTTCGTCCCTAGGCGGTGAGCACCCTTGGTGGTAGAACCCCCTTTCCCTGAATTCTGGCTACGCCTATGATTCTGTATTATTTTAGTGATACAAGGAGGCGTATAGCTACAGCTAATCCTGCCGGACAATGTGTGTGTAGAGTGTACATTATTGTGGTTTCTGGTGCAACACTCAGGGTATTGGATGGAATTGCATGTTGTGTTGTTGCACTGTTGTACTATATGTGCCAGACAAGAGGGTCTACTAGTCCATGGCGTCCAAAGTCTGCCATCTTGCAACATAAATGTGGCTAGTATAGCGATGTACGTAAGTATACGGTACATAAACTACAGGGCTGCTGAAAAGTCTCGCGCGCTGGGCAAAAGCACTGACGTGTGCATAGAGGTGGCGGGAATGTCCCATAACCTAGGTGGATCCCCTGTATGGCTGCTGCTCCCTGGGGTGTGATGTACTCACTGCGTTCACGTGGAGCCGTGATTCCGTCTCAGCCTTTAGAGAGCTCCATCGGCGGGAGAAAGAGAAGCACTACTTCTCATAAAGGTGGCGCAGTTGGTAGGAAGGATACAGTGAAGGTGAAGTACGAGGAAGACAGGAGTGC
>CATKZD010000057.1:0-24005 GCA_949841015.1 Aplysina aerophoba
GATCCACTCTCTTGCTGACATGTGTTGTGTGTTCTGCTGTTATCATTCTTATGTAATGTCTGTATATCCTTCCCTTCTTAGCTCGTTCATTCCATCAGAGCTGCCAAGGGTTTATTGTTACGGACAACGAAGGAGCATCTAGTGAGGCAGTTGTCGCAAGAGAGAACTTCATTGTCAGGGATAACAAGCCTACTATAGACTTGAATGGACCAGAACTACCTGGATGACATGTACCTGTGGAATTTTACGAGGGAGGACCAGCTGTAATGGCTAGTGTTATTACTGTGTGTTGGTTGTGTGTTAAGTGTGTGACTATTGTTGGATAGGTTGTGTGGATGGCTGGATGAGTGTGGTGGTGTGTTTGGGTGTGAATGCTGTGAAAAGTTAGAAAGTGTAAGATCTGTAACATTACCATTTGAACGGGGCCTGAATATAGTGATTGTGTATGTTATTGTACACTGGAATGAATAGCTAGGCATGCTGAAAGAGAGGTCGTAAACATTCAAGGGGGTTTGGGGGTTGGATGTCCTAACTGAAACTAGGTCTATGCATTGCACATAAAACATGCCTCGCATGAGCCTATGTTATGCAATACACTCTATCAACTGCAGTGATGTTTTGGCATAAAGTGATGTTCCTTGCTGTCCCCAGCAAATTCCAGATGCCATTTATGGCTTGTGGTTAGGCCACTCACAGCGTATGCAGCAGCTGGCTGCTCTGGCAGTAATAGCTCCTGTATTTGCCTAATGAACAGATTCATCAATAGATGCAAACACAGGGCGAAAGTATGTTCTAGATGCGGTGAAGCATCCCACCTTACCTTGCCACCTGGTGGTCAAAACAGCATGCAGACATAGACAGACAGTGTAAATAAACAAACATGGCATCTGCCGCGATGTAAAATTGTCACCGAATATCCCCGATTTTTCCTATATGATATCTCGAAGAATACACATTTAGCATGCATATGAACATCTCTTGTACTTCAATTGTGTGTTAAGTGTTTGCCAACACTACTAGTCCTTTCCACTATTGTGGAAAGGACTAGTGCTTTCAGATGACTTCATCAGTAAATGGTACAAGAAATCGCTCAAGTCATCTAAATACATGACAAGTGGTGATGTGAGTAGAGTGTGAAATATGAATTCCTAATGATTTCTATTACATTGATGACTATAATTAGCATAAAATTAGCATCTTGGCAGTCAGTACCCTGTGGTTTTACTAACTGATTCAGGGATGGAAGCGATGAAGCTATTTCTGGAGGTGAAGCAACACTCTACTACCTCAAGGAGTTGCAGTCACCAGGACTGCTGCAGGTTGGTGTGATCCACATCTTGTCACAATCACTCTGAACAGCCATTGGTTATTGAAGTTTCTGCAAAGGGGTATAGTCATTAATGATGCTCCATATTCATTTAATGGAATAGCTAACTATAGCTCTGTATGATTGGCATGTACCTCATTTGCAAAGACTTGTGTGTACTAATGATATATGATGAGGGTAATTGAGTTACATCAATAACAAATTGATGACCAACAACACAACTGTTATTAATACTCACTAGCAGGACGTTTGAACCAGGAGGTCTTTGTCAACTGTTCTTTTAAACAGCTGACAAAAGCCTCCTGGTTAAAATGTCCTGCTAGTGAGTGTTTTAATATATAACAATTGTGTTGTTCCTCATCAATTAGCTATTGGTATTGTGTGTACTAAAGGCTTGTACTTTTTCAAGACTGGTGTTATGTAGGTTCTCTGTTCATTTCATAATTAACCATGATAGATACAGTGGGTTTCTTGGCATGAAGCTGACACGGTAACCTTTGCTAAACTAGCGCTGTTCAACATTTCAGGTGTGCATGAATATGTGTAAGTAGAGTAGTTATGCCTAAGGCTACTGCTGCTGCTCCAAATAACATGCCAATCAAATGACAGCTTTGTGGACATTGTTGTAGTGACCAGAAATAATCATATGTAGAACTAGCACAGCCACACTGCTGGCCTGCAAGCCTTTTAAGTTGGAATCCACTGGATTCCCACTGTTTAATTGAGTTGCAGTATCTTTTGAATTTTGCAATGAAGCACTATCCTCTCTCGTTCACATTTATACAGTACATAATCATATTATCGTAACATCCTTGTGACATGAGTTGAATGTTTCAGAAGATATGTGGATTGAATGCGTTGCACCTCGGATTTTAATGCATTATTATGCTTTTGATTGTACAGCAGTAAATATCTGATTTATTTCACACAATTGCAGTGTGTCTGTGTGTGTGTGTTTGTCTGTGTGTGTGTGACTGTGTGTGTGTGCCTGTGTGTCATGCTGTGCGTGTGGTTTGAGGTGTTGAGGTCTTGTGGTGTTGCCACTGTACGAGGTACATAGCATATTCCCTTGTCGATGGTCTAGTATAGAGTGACATTAACACGTTGTTATTGTCTTAGGAGCAAATAATCAAACGAGTGTGTTGCTTTCCTTAATACTACGAAACAGCTTGGATAAGGATGCTGCTTCCGTAACATGCTTGAAAGCCTTCCTCTCTTCTTGCAAGCATTGCCAGCCAAAGAGTTTTGATTCTCTAAATGTATCATTTAACAGATAACTTTTGCTTTTTACAGTCCACCCCACCTCTGAAGAAGGCAGCAGTCATTTGAAGAGATCCCAGTAGGAGCCGCTGTTACAGTTCTACTCCATTATGGGTTGTTGATTCACTAGACACCTGGGTTCATCTTCGGATAGTAGATAATAGAATCGCTTGTGTGGTGAATCCATGTACTTTTCTTAACTATAGCTGAAGTATAGTGGTAATGTAATCGTCTTGTACAAAGTGTCTCACCATGTCCTTTCTTTCAGTTTATGATGGAACACAGATTCTGTTAACTGGTGCTGCATCTGCTGCTGTGTACTAGCAAGCTTTCTTTATGGTGACATACAACAATGCTGCTCCTGAACCAACTGTAGGCAATTGTAGAACCATGAACTTTCAAGTGTTCGATGGTACATTTGCAAGTAATGTAGCATAAGTCACTATTGTCATTCAAGTCATAGCAGACAGTCCTGTAGTTTTGTCATCTTGTGGGTAAGTTCCTGTGCTTTACGCAGAGGAAAGTGACCCCGTGACAGTTGCAGCAAATTTGATGGTCATGGATGCTGATGTAGACCACATGTTGACTGAAGCAAGGGTGGAGGTATTGTCAGCTGCAGAGGGTGACTTCCTGACTATCAGCGAAAATCTAGAAACCTCTCGTGCTCTTGTACTAGCTTCTGGGTGCTACTTCCGTAGCGTTCACGCAGGTACGAATGAAGTGAGGGCTTCTCAGCTGGCTCAGGCATGAGAAAGGGTAGTTCTCGAATACCAGCTTCAAAACAGGGTTGAAACCTTGCCGACGTTTCAACCAGATGCTCTGGCCTTATTCAGGGCAATGATGCATCTTTGCCCTGAAGAAGGCCAGAGCATCTGGTTGAAACATCGGCCGCAAGGTTTTCAACCCTGTTTTGAAGCTGGTATTTGAGAACTACCCTTTCTCAAAACCAGAAACACTGGAGCTTAAACAAGAAAATGACACTGTGGTATCTATTATTGGTCCTGGAAATGTGCAATAATTTCAGGTACGTATGCCTTTTCACCAATTGCACTAGTGTAGCATCATGAGACAGCATGGTATTGTGTGCCCAAATGCAAATTTAGGATATTAGGTGCACTAGCAGGGACTAACTACACTGCATGTGTCAAACCGTGTTGTGAATCAAATAAATGGCGTATGTAGCTACATTTTAACAGGTATTTTGGCTGCATAAGAGTGGAAGTGGCAAGTGGTGCCCACTGCAAGTGCAAGTGAGTTAGTTGATGACAGAAAAACCATGCACCTCCATCACAAGTCACGGAGGGTCGATGTAGTATGAGCATTAGTAGGAGCAGGCTGCATCTACCAAATGCAGGTAGCACAAGGCCTGGTAAGGGTTTGTGCCTTTGTGCAAACTGCAATTGGTTACTACAGCCTGATCCTACTAGTCATCAACTGGCACAAGTGCACTTGCAGTGGGCATCACGTGCAACTTGTGCTGGTGGTGTTTTCCTTGTACCAACTAGTGCATTTGATGTTTGTGCATACAATCTTAGCACCTGCATAAAGCATAACCTCATCGATAATGTTAAATTGAGTGTGGCAAAGAGAGCGATAAATACGCCAGTGTTCAGGTGATTTAACTCTGCCATGTCTTTGCTGATTTCTACTTGAGGCAACCTTGGGGTCAGGGTATCAGCATTGTTTCTCAAACAAGCATTGGTGTGTACATTAGGCACTAAATATGCCCACCAGCCTTGAAGTCATTGCTAAGCATTTTGTCAGCAATTAGAATAGGTCTGATCTGATTTCAAAAAACAAACGTTTTAGAGTGAATTTGGTACCAATTATATATGTGCATTGAACAATGACATGTTGCGACTTTCCCAGTTGCACTCACAAGCCCGAGCCACTATTTTCAAGGCTTTGTTTACAGTCTCAGCGTCAGTTATACAGTATTGTCATTTCTCTGCATACCTTTTCCCCTTGTAGGTCAATGACGCACTTCACTCACTTGTATGTGTGGGAGCAACCTTGCCCTTATCTTGCAAGCTTCAGACACTGTCATACTCTCCAAGAATGGTGCCTACCTCAGATTCAGTCAGTCTGGAAACATCAATTCATCTGCTTTTGAAGTGTTATTAAATGATAGAATTGTGTTCCATCATTGGTTTCAAAGACCTGATGAGGCAGTAGCCTATGACGTCTCTGTCACAGTGTCCATCAGTGCTGGAATGTTCACCAATAATGCTACAGCAGTGATAACTGTTGAGGTTATCAATGTCAGGCCTAGTGTGCTGCTGGTATCAGAAGACATTCCTCAGATGAGTAATTTGACGGTTAACTTCAGTACCCTCAGTGGTAGTTTGGAAGTGACTGGTGTGTCCAGTACTGAGTTGTATGTGTCTGATGGAACTAATGTCGTGACTAGGTTCACAACTGTTCAGATTTCCTTCATGAATGATCGTCCAGTGGTAGACCTGAATGGTCAGGGAGCAGGAAGTGATTTCCAAACATCCTTTGATGAAGGTGGTGTTCCTGTTTCTGTTTCCTCTGCACTTAATATCTCCGATGATGGATTTGCTACTTGAGAACTTCGAATTTCTGACAGCCCTTCTGAAGTGCAAACACTGTTTGGAATAAACAAGTCATTGTATAACGAACAGACTGCATTATATATATTGTACACAATATATGCAGGTTGTTGATCCACTCTCTTGCTGACATGTGTTGTGTGTTCTGCTGTTATATCATTGTTATGCAATGTCTGTATATCCTTCCCTTCTTAGCTCGTTCATTCCATCAGAGCTGCCAAGGATTTATTGTTACGGACAATGACGGAGCATCTAGTGAGGCAGTTGTCGCAAGAGAGAACTTCATTGTCAGGGATAACAAGCCTACTATAGACTTGAATGGACCAGAACTACCTGGATGACATGTACCTGTGGAATTTTACGAGGGAGGACCAGCTGTAATGGCTAGTGTTATTACTGTGTGTTGGTTGTGTGTTAAGTGTGTGACTATTGTTGGATAGGTTGTGTGGATGGCTGGATGTGTGTGGTGGTGTGTTTGGGTGTGAATGCTGTGAAAAGTTAGAAAGTGTAAGATCTGTAACATTACCATGTGAACGGGGCCTGAATATAGTGATTGTGTATGTTGTTGTACACTGGAATGAATAGCTGGGCATGCTGAAAGAGAGGTCGTAAACATTCAAGGTTGGGGGTTGGATGTCCTAACTGAAACTAGGTCTATGCATTGCACATAAAACATGCCTCGCATGAACCTATGTTATATATGCAATACCTATGTATATTACCTGCAGTGATGTTTTGGCATAAAGTGATGTTCCTTGCTGTCCCCAGCAAATTCCAGATGCCATTTATGGCTTGTGGTTAGGCCACTCACGCCGTATGCAGCAGCAGGCTGCTCTGGCAGTAATAGCTCCTGTATTTGCCTAATGAACAGATTCATCAATAGATGCAAACACATAGGGCGAAAGCATGTTCTAGACGCGGTGAAGCAGCCCACCTTACCTTGCCACCTGGTGGTCAAAACAGCATGCAGACATAGACAGACAGTGTAAATAAACAAACATGGCCTCTGCCGCGATGTAAAATTGTCACCGATTATCCCCGATTTTTCCTATATGATATCTCGAAGAATACACATTTGGCATGCATATGAACATCTCTTGTACTTCAATTGTGTGTTAAGTGTTTGCCAACACTACTAGTCCTTTCCACTATTGTGGAAAGGACTAGTGCTTTCAGATGACTTCATCAGTAAATGGTACAAGAAATCGCTCAAGTCATCTAAATGCATGACAAGTGGTGATGAGAGGAGAGTGTGAAATATGAATTCCTAATGATTTCTATTACATTGATGACTATAATTAGCATAAAATTAGCATCTTGGCAGTCAGTACAATGCATGCTTGTTATAGGACAATAATCAGTCTAATAGTGCCATGTACACCGTAGGCAAAGTTCCCTTCTCGTGGTGCAGTGCGCTGAGTGTGCCAGCTTTCCAAGAGTCAACGGTTGAGCACTTGTACCATTTACTGATGAAGGCAGCTGAAAGCTGCCGAAACGTTTAAGAACTATTTTGAACCTTGGCTAGTGTGAACAAATCCATGTGTGAACTACCTAGCCACTCAGGCCTCTTCAAAACTACTAGTCCTTTCAACTATAAGTCCAGTTGAGCCTGCATGCTGAACTTCCCTGTCTTTCAATTGCTGTTACCTGCTTCTGAATTCCTGTTCATTAGGTGGCATCACCAGCTGCAGTGATCACTGATGTTGATAGCACCAATGCCACCACCCACCCTGTGGTTTTACTAACTGATTCAGGGATGGAAGCAATGAAGCTATTTCTGTAGGTGAAACAACACTCTACTACCTCAAGGAGTTGCAGTCACCAGGACTGCTGCAGGTTGGTGTGATCCGCATCTTGTCACAATCACTCTGAACAGCCATTGGTTATTGAAGTTTCTGCAATGGGGTATAGTCATTAATGATGCTCCATATTCATTTAATGGAATAGCTAACTATAGCTCTGTATGATTGGCATGTACCTCATATGCAAAGACTTGTGTGTACTAATGATATATGATGAGGGTCATTGAGTTACATCAATAACAAATTGATGACCAACAACACAACTGTTATTAATACTCACTAGCAGGACGTTTCAACCAGGAGGTCTTTGTCAACTGTTCTTTTAAACAGCTGACAAAGGCCTTCTGGTTAAAATGTCCTGCTCGTGAGTGTTTTAATATAATTATAACAATTGTGTTGTTCCTCATCAATTAGCTATTGGTATTGTGTGTACTAAAGGCTTGTACTTTTTCAAGACTGGTGTTATGTAGGTTCTCTGTTCATTTCATAATTAACCATGATAGATACAGTGGGTTTCTTGGCATGAAGCTGACACGGTAACCTTTGCTAAACTAGCGCTGTTCAACATTTCAGGTGTGCATGAATATGTGTAAGTAGAGTAGTTATGCCTAAGGCTACTGCTGCTGCTCCAAATAACATGCCAATCAAATGACAGCTTTGTGGACATTGTTGTAGTGACCAGAAATAATCATATGTAGAACTAGCACAGCCACACTGCTGGCCTGCAAGCCTTTTAAGTTGGAATCCACTGGATTCCCACTGTTTCATTGAGTTGCAGTATCTTTGAATTTTGCAATGAAGCACTATCCTTTCTCGTTCACATTTATACAGTACATAATCATATTATCGTAACATCCTTGTGACATGAGTTGAATGTTTAAGAAGATATGTAGATTGAGCGAGTTGCACCTTGGATTTTAATGCATTATTTTGCTTTTGATTGTACAGCAGTAAATATCTGATTTATTTCACACAATTGCAGTGTGTGAGTGTGTGTGTGTCTGTGTGTGTGTGACTGTGTGTGTGTGCCTATGTGTCATGCTGTGCATGTGGTTTGAGGTGTTGAGGTCTAGTGGTGTGGCCACTGTACGAGGTACTGTGGATGGCCCAATGCAGTGGGCAGGGTTCAGGCTCCTTTTGTGGTTGATCTCTGTTCTCTGATTCAACATTGTGCACTTGAGTCATTGAAGGAGGCTCTGTACATGAGTGTATGGCGCTTTTCACTTGGACACGTGCGTCATTATTTGTGTTACCTTTACATTGTTTTTATACATGTTCTTTTGCAGGCTCTGACAGTAAGAAGCCCGTTGGTGAGTTGTGTGTGTGAGTAACTGTGTATGTGTGTGCCTGTGTGTGCATAGGGTGTGGGTGTGCCTGTGTGTGCATAGGGTATGAGTGTGCCTGTATGTGCCTGTGTGTGCATAGGGTGTGAGTGTGCCTGTATGTGCATGTGTGCATAGAGTGTGGGTGTGCCTGTGTGTGCCTGTGTGTGCATAGGGTGTGTGTGCCTGTATGTGCCTGTGTGTGAGAACACAAGGAAGTTGTTGACTGCTTTCTTCTACCAAGTGGACCAGTTCTTTTGAACCCCCAGGCTAGCCTGTAGTTACTCTTTCACATGCACAGTGTAATGACTTGAATATGCAATGAGATTAAGTTTAATATGGAATGAAGTTGTGAAGTGTTCACAATACTGTTGTAGTACGTGTGCGTACAAAGCAGTCGTCTGTAATGTAATCGGCTTCTCATGACACGGATGAGTAAACGTTTGCAGTTGACACTCCAGCTGGTCTGAGACATCAGCACCATAAAATGATCTAACAAACTGCAATTCGTTTTGGTAGTCGTCTCCCTTAGCTGATCTGAACAGTATTTGCCGCAGCTAGCAGTAAACCTTGTACCCTGGCTGATTGAATCTACTTTTGATGCAGTTAATGATTAGATCAAGTGCTTCATAGTAGATTGGCTTGAAATAATCATAGGGTGTGTCAGGGTACTCGGGCTCAGTATCTCCAACTGCAAAACGTCTTGGCACTTTCCTTCTCTGTGGCAGCTGTGCTTCGGGAGGTGCAGGTATTTTTCCTGCTTAGCCACCCTTTGCTAGCAAAGATGAAAGCACTCGTCAGTGTGCACATTCCCTGCAAGGTTTGCACGACTATCTCTGCTACTTCTTGTCCTTCAGCAACAGAAGTGTTCCTTTCCTGCAGCGTACGGCTTAGGTTGACACTGTGACCTAAAATCATTTTACCGAGCATGAAACCATATAGATAGTCGAATGTCTCCATCTGTGTGGCTAGACCAGTAATCCTACTTTCCAGTTCTGTGTCTTTCACAACATCCATTGACTCTTTGCATGTTTTCTGCAGCACTCCATAAATGTCCACTTGTGATGATTTTCAAAGAGTCTGCATTTACTGTCCATGAGTTCACTGTGTCAGATGTGCTTGGTGTGCTGTTAAACTCTTCCCTCTGGTTGCAGTGATGGAAGGAGGCCAACCGGACATGGAGCCGCAGTCTAATGTGCCCACCAGAGCACCACAAATGCCTGGTCAGGTACCGCAGAGAACTCTTCAGCTAAAACTGGAGCCAGTAAGATGTGTGTGTTGTGTGTGTGTTGTGTCACGAGGGGGGTATGTATACATATGCATTTGTCTGTACCCACATTTATGTGCATATGTAAGTGAAATGCAAACACTGGTTGGAATAAATAAGTCACTGTACAACGAACAGACTGCGTCATAATTATATTGATAGATTCAACCTACATGTGTCAGTGGAGTATGTACAGGAATTTGTGAGGATGTTGCAGTACTTCAACCCTCTGGAAGTACCTCAAACTGGTATTTACACTTTATGCATCTCACTGGTTGACACTGATGGTGCTGTGAGCAATATGGCCTGCAGCCATGTCACAATGGAATCAATTAATCACAATCCACCATCATTCACAAAGCAGTGTATGTGAGAAATGCTACCAAGAATGAAGGGGATGCTGTAGTTATTGATTTTGGACTTCTGGTGTCTGATCTGGGCTCCCAGAACAGTAATAGTACATTTTCATTCTCCATTGTTGATGGAGATTGCACAAATGAGACACAGGTGTATGTGCAGTGTCCTTTTTCACCTGCCGTGTCTCCTCCTGAGCTGTCATGTCCTGCAATCTTTGCAAGAATGAAAGCATGTTTGATAATATAAGTTAGCAAACTTTGCATCAGTGTGTTGGTGCTGTGTTATCCCCGATTTCCCCTATACGATGTCCTCAAGGAATGCACATTTTGCATGCATACGTATGAACATCAACTCTTGTACTACAATTGTGTGTTAAGTGCTTGCCAACACTACTAGTCCTTTCCACTATAAGTCCAGTTGAGCCTGCATGCTGAACTTCCCTGTCTTTCAATTGCTGTTACCTGCTTCTGTATTCCTGTTCATTAGGTGGCATCACCAGCTGCAGTGATCACTGATGTTGATAGCACCAATGCCACCACCCGCCCTGTGGTTTTACTAACTGGTACAGGGATGGAAGCGATGAAGCTATTTCTGTAGGTGAAACAACACTCTACTACCTCAAGGAGTTGCAGTCACCAGGACTGCTGCAGGTTGGTGTGATCCGCATCTTGTCACAATCACTCTGAACAGCCATTGGTTATTGAAGTTTCTGCAATGGGGTATAGTCATTAATGATGCTCCATATTCATTACTCCAAGGACACCATCTCGAACCTCAATGAGGAAGCCTTCACAGCCCTCAAGGACAAACACCCACCACCCCACCCTGACTCCACCATTCCTTCCGCACCCGCTGTGAGTGGGATGACATCCATCCAGATGTCAGCCGAGGAGGTAGGCAGGGCCATCCATTCCATCCCAAGTACTTCGGCAGCAGGGCCTGATGGTCTATGCCCACAGCACCTCAAGGACATGATTGGCTATGCAGCGTGAGAGGGGGCATCTCCTTTTGAGGGCACTCACAGGGTTCATCAACTTCACGCTGGAGGGAAAGGTTGCACCCCTTGCACGCCAGTTCTTCTTTGGAGCCTCTTTATGTGCCCTTACAAAAGCAGGCGGTGGAGTGAGGCCCATTGCCATTGGGTGTACCCTACATCGACTGGCTGCAAAGTGTGCAAGCAGCTGTGTGAGGCAGGCTATGGCAGCCCTCCTGACACCCCACCAATTAGGCTATGGCACCCCCTGGGAGCGGAAGTAGCAGTGCATGCCTCCTGCATTTACCTAAGGAACATGCAGGAGCACCACCTATTGTTGAAGCTGGATTTCAAGAATGTGTTCAACTGCCTCAGACGGGACAAGATGCTGGCAGCGGTGAGCAAGAAGGGACCAGAGCTGTTTCCCCTAATTCACTCAACCTATGGCACTCCATCCTTCCTGTTCATTGGAGACACGATCATCCAATCAGCTGAGGCGATTCAACAGGGTGACCCGCAGGGCCCCTTGTTTTTTTTGTCTCACTACTATGTAGATATGGAGCAACTGAGGTCTGACTTGATCATCTTCTATCTAGGTGATGGCACTTTGGGGGGTCAGTAGAGGACATTACACAGGACCTACAGATAGTGGAGTGGGAGGCGGAAAAACTGGGCCTTCAATTGAACCATGCAAAGTCCGAGATTATCAGCCATGACCATAGGGCAGTGACGTCAATGCTCGAAGCTGTCCCAGACCTCTACCCAGTCAGACCGGAGCTTACCACCCTCCTGGGATCGCCCATTGGAAGTGAGGTGGGGGTCAACAAGTCTATCTCTGAGAGGACTGAGGCCTTGAGGGTCATGGGCGACAGACTCCTGCACCTACACACGCATGATGCATCTCCTTAGAGCTCTCCTAGTAGACATAGCCAACATCAATCACTGAGAATGACCTCGCCTGGTCTCAAGCGTCACTTCCTGTATGGTCCGGTGGACTGGGAGTCAGGAGTAAGACCCAGCTGTCACCTTCCGCCTTTTTGGCCTCTGCAACGGGTTGCACCGACGTCATCCATCAACTGCTTCCACCCAGGCTAAGGGACGCCCCCTATCAGGCACGTGAGGGTGCCTTGAGAGCCTGGAGAGTGGGACATGAAGAACCATTCCTGTTGGCTACTGACCCGGGTAAAAGCGGACGAGTCCTTGTCTGGGACACTACCTGCCCTAACACCTTGCCCCTTCACACCTGCAGCTGGCCACCAGGAAAGCCGGTGCTGTGGCAACCCAGGAGGAACGGAGAAAAATGGTGAAACAGTGGCGATTGAGTCTACGTAAGTCTTTGGACCCCAGGCGCATGCCTTCTTCCGCGAGCTTGGCCGTCGCAACAAAGAGGAAACAGGGGAACCCCTATCCCTCCACTAAGTACATTAGAGAATTGCGGTGGCCATCCAGAAGGGGAACGCAGCCGTGGTGCTGGGCACCTCCCCATCTGGAGACACTGACCTGATTTTTATTAGATAAACGTACAAATTTGCATCGGAGCACACACAGGTGTGCAGCGCATTAATTGTAGGTGTTGATATAATATTATTTTATATAGTCAGTTGTAAAGGTACTCATACACACGCAATAGCAGCTGTTTTGTAGTCAGTCAAGTTGTGGAGCAAATGTTTATGCCCCGACTCCCACCTTCAGAGATCTAATGCATATATATCACATACGTACGCGTTGTTTGGTCGATTTCAGAAGAATTGTTGCTAGAAAGACTTTGATGGCTATCGTGCAAGCTAACAAGGAAGTTATGACCACTATTTCTAAGGAAAAGAAAAGCGACCAAGAGGTCCATATCAAACGTGCGCGATGACGCAGGATCAGAAGCTGCACATTGCAATGTATGCAGCTATCCATGGCACTGCTGCAGCCATCCGTGCCTTTAAGAAAGAAATGCCTGAGGTGGCGCATAAGGAAAGCACTGCATGGACTCGGAGAGTTAGCTACCAGGCATAGTTGAAGAAACGTACACGTGGTCAAGCAGGATTGGATAATACGACCATAAAGCAGCTGCCCAGCTAGAAAAGAGGACGTCCAATGCTTCTTGGAGATGAACTCGATCGGCAAGTGCAAGCATACCTATTGAGACTTCATGAAGCAGGATGTTTGGTCAATTCGGAAATTGTTCTAGGTGCTGCCAAAGGCATTGTAATGAAGCACGACAGCAACCTTCTAGACAACAATGTGGGCCAATCTCTCAAAAAGGGCCGGGCAAATCATCTGCTGACAAGATTGGAAATGGTGAAGCGGAAAGCAAGCACTGCTAAATTAAAGGTGACTTTGGAGAATTTCGGGATTTTTTTTGTCAGTGCAAATCATCTATAAAGGAAAGACAAAAGCATGTCATGCTCAAGTCGACTCCCAAAGATTGGTTCACTACTCACATCCCTAACCATTGGTCGAACGAAGACACAATGTGAGAATACATCGAAAAGGTTTTTCTTTCCAATGTCTGCAAAAAGAGGAATGAGTTGAACTTACCACCTAGCCATTCAGCACTGGCCATTTTTTATGTATTCAAAGGACAATGCACAGAGGCTTTACAATCCTTGTTGAAAAAGAATATCATTCATGTTGTGAGAACACAACCGATAGACTACAGCCAAGTCAGCCGAGTCAGCCAAGGACTTTTTCAGGGGCAAGTTCAATAACTGGTTTGCCAATGGATTGAAGAAAGAGGCAGTGAGTGGATTGTTGACTTGCGACTTTCAGTGGTGAAACCAATTAGTGCACAGTGGATGATCGAATTCTTTGACAACATGAAAGATCATACTGACATCATTACTGAGGGATTCCGCTGGGGGTGTGCGACTAGCAGAATATGTTGTATCACGATTATTGCCGATCAATGTTTAGATAGTATCTCGATTAATCGATTATTTGGAGACCTTGACCGTCGGTATATAGTGCAAGACACCATAAAGTTCCAATTTTAGGCAGTGTTACATACAAGCGGTGACAGCGGTGAATTTCGAATTTGGAGCCAGGCAGTGTCTGCGCTACGTGGGCGTGGTCATGGGACTCCGCCCATCACGATGACGTCATTATTACGTTGCCGTGGCAACCGCATATGACGTCGCAATTAAACATGGCCGCCGTTAAAGAGACTAGCAATTTAAGACGTTTTTCAAATTTCTGGCCCAAGGAGAAGAGGGTAGCGACTATTGATATACTGGATGTGTACACTAGAGAGGTAAGTAAATTCTCACAGAAGCTTTTTGTGATTGCTGTCATGCTGGTGGAGAAACTAAGCGCGATTAAATTGTCGTAGTGTCACAGTCTGTTCAAATTTCCAGAATAGAGGAACAGAGGAATGGATCGGCGGTAGAATCTTGACTATGCCCATAAGATTATCTAAATTTACACAGAAGCTTTTCTTGCTAGCGCGCTTGGTTGGTTAGATATAGTGCCATTAATTTACATGTTTGCATACTTGGTATTCTGGCATAATAGTAGGACTTGCGCTGGTTTTCAGGGTCTATGGCGCAGTGTCAGAGAGAGAGATTGCTGCTAGACACTACAATCTGGCTTGTCATTGCTAGATTTATACCAGTTCTTGATCACAGCCTCCAAGGTTGAGAGCAGGTGGTCGAGAAGCACTCGAGTCGGCTGTTGCAGCAAGATGGTACCGGAGAGCTTTATCTGTAGTTACCTTGCTGTATTTTCAGCTTCAGATATTTCTAGCTGTGACAATGCTGCATGCCGCATAGAACATGCCCTTTGGCTAGCTTTTATGTATATACGTACTTGCATTAAGAACAATAATCGTGGTTTCCATTCACAATCTTTTGTTGATGATTTGGATTCCTGATCTTCCAGCAGCAATCCAACTCATCATAAGAACTCTCTGGCTTTGCCACAAACAGCTTGAGAGACAACTGTTGCAAGTGATTATGAGTGTATGCCGGCAGCAAGTGCACTAACTATGGACATGGTAGTCAAGGCTGGTAAGGGGCTTGAAGCACGAGATGATCGTTGTTAAAGGTCTGTGTCCACATCAGGTAGCATGCATGGTCCAAATTTCAGCTGAACTCGCAGCAAAATGTGGCTAGGAACAGTTGCACTCAGCTTAGCTGCTGAGCTCTGAGTCAAGTTACCACCTGTAAGCGTACCAGTTTGCAATAAAGATTATTTCGCCTTTTATACCACCTAGGTCGAGAGTGGAGTTGTTACCTGAACCAATTCAAGCCAACACAGGCCACATGCCGTGTGCAACAATCTTCTCTCCGCCGTACAAGACAAAAACAACTAGTTAGCACTTTTTTCACTCACGTCGTCCTTCGGAATCCAATGGTCTTCTGTTACGTCTCTATTATTCTTTCAATAGTAGTGCCTCGTGCCGTATAGGCTTTAAAATAGACACGAACAGAAGTACGACCCAAAAATCGGCTGCTACATTCTCGCGTTGAATACCGACGGCCATTTTGTTCATGGTAACCACGCGATAGTTACGCGTGTTACTGCGTTGCGGTACATTCTCGTGACCATAATCGTGCAATCCCATTGGCCCAAATCACCATACTGTGTTTCCATTGCCATATCTCGTGTACAGTACAGGATACAGCTATTCTGAAGCGAGAATTGGACTCTACGGGAAATTTCCGATTATATTTCGGCGAATATTTTGGAAGTTTATGGTGTCTTGCACTATAGGTGAGGTACGATGTAGTGCAACAAATGAAACGATATGGATATTACAAGTGCTAAGAGTAGTATTCATGCCCAGCGCTGATCATCATTTTCTAGAGTGCACTAGCAAAATAGCGTCTGCTAGCCATTTACGCGGCTATGGTCCCTGATAAGGCCACTTTACAGACTGTCACACATGCACGTAGAGTTCCTCAGGGGAAGAAGATTCCTCGCTTGAAGCAGGTTCCTGTAGCAATCAGCCATTCCGAAACACAGAAGGCTTTCACACTAATACTTGCTCGTCGTCGAATCGTTATAGCGTCTTAGATACTTGTACTTGCAATTAATCGCTTGGAAATTTCCCCTCGCGATTGATTTGATTGATTGAGGATCGTTTCGCCTAGCCAACCTACCGAAGGGGCCCCCACAAAAGGAGGGCCACTCCTCGAGTGGGTAGCCCGGAGACCAGCACACCCCAGAGGAACCCCTTAGTTATAGTGACTCTCCTATATGAGGTAGTCAGTCACCTGACCACGCCCCAAGAGCCCCCTTTATTAGGGTCACCCTTATCCCTACCGTGTATGCATCCTATTTTTCATGTGCATGCTAAGTAGATTCATTCACGTGTATGCATTTGTGGCATTCGAGAATTGAAATCGTTGATTATGTTGGAACCTGACTGTAAGGGATAAAAAATCCAATAGGCATTTTGGCCATTCCAGAATAATCTTCGATTTCAATTTTCGACAGCCACGTTTTATGAGCCTACACATGCACAACTCTACAAGCTTTCTCCTTTGACATCAATGGTAGCGTTGTTCCTGTATGGGACACAGAAAGAATGAATAGAATGCGGAGGGATAACACGGGCATACAGTTCGACATGACACACTGACAGACACGAACTAACAAGCAAGGAGACAGGTATACACAGACAGACGCACTCACACAGACACTTGCGCACACACGAGACGAACACAATCAGTCAAGAACACACACAGATACGCACACCATTCCCAGAGAAAAGGTACATGGACATAGAGCAAACAAACCTCGACGACGTGGTTCACGGACATGATGTGTTACGCAAGCAACTACTTGATTCCATCGACGATGAAGGAGCCTCTGACGTGAACTGAACCCTGCGCTAGTCTTGGCGGTGGGCGCTGGCAGCCCATTTGTAGGCATGTTCGTTGCCGATGAAGATGGCTGTCCGACTGGGGTCAATAACGCGCTCAAAGGTAAGCATGCGCCGTCGTCATTAAAGATCGGTAACACGCGCAACTACTGATCCCAAATGAGTGAAATGAACTTTCCGCTCTCTCCGCAGTGACCTGATCTTGGTGGTGGGCGCTGGCAGCCGACTGGTAGGCATGTGGTGTGCCGTTGAAGATGGATGGTCGACTTGGGTCATCGCGCTCACTTGCTGTGCTTCGTAACTCTTCGGGCACAAATGAATTTGGCGCCAATACCTATGCCTTATAAGTCAACATGCCACCGGATTGCGCATGCTCAATTAAGCATGTACTCACACTAGACGGAAGACATTTTACCTCGTATATTTCAGGGCTTCGATGACGTCATTTTGCTATACACTCTTACGCAACATCAAACTTGTTACGCAACAACGTTAATTTATTCATTTAGGATAGGGTAGATAATTTATTCATATTAGATAGGGTATATAATTTTTTCATGTCAACCGGAAGCGGAAGCGGAAGCGGAACCACAATCATTGTAATTGAGACGAGTACTTAAGGGCGATGGCCCCGCCCCCTCCTGTACTAATGTACTAATGATATATGATGAGGGTAATTGAGTTACATCAATAACAAATTGATGACCAACAACACAACTGTTATTAATACTCACTAGCAGGACGTTTGAACCAGGAGGTCTTTGCCAACTGTTCTTTTAAACAGCTGACAAAAGCCTCCTGGTTAAAATGTCCTGCTAGTGAGTGTTTTAATATATAACAATTGTGTTGTTCCTCATCAATTAGCTATTGGCATTGTGTGTACTAACGGCTTGTACTTTTTCAAGACTTTGTGGACATTGTTGTAGTGACCAGAAATAATCATATGTAGAACTAGCACAGCCACACTGCTGGCCTGCAAGCCTTTTAAGTTGGAATCCACTGGATTCCCACTGTTTAATTGAGTTGCAGTATCTTTTGAATTTTGCAATGAAGCACTATCCTCTCTCGTTCACATTTGTACGGTACATAATCATATTATCGTAACATCATTGTGACATGAGTTGAACGTTTAAGAAGATATGTAGATTGAATGCGTTGCACCTCGGATTTTAACGCCTTATTATGCTTTTGATTGTACAGCAGTAAATATCTGATTTATTTCACACAATTGCAGTCCTACCTATGCCGAGCCCAAATGTGCTCAAAAAGAATATAACTGTTGGACAGCTTCTGGGAACGGTCACCAAATGCCACTTTAAGTGTATAGCATATTCCATTGTCGATGGTCTAGTATAGAGTGACATTAACACGTTGTTATTGTCTTAGGAGCAAACAATCAGACGAGTGTGTTGCTTTCCTTAATACCACGAAACAGCGTGGATAAGGTTGCTGCTTCCGTAACATGCTTGAAAGTCTTCCTCTCTTCTTGCAAGCATTGCCAGCCAAAGAGTTTTGATTCTCTAAATGTTTCATTTAACAGATAACTTTTGCTTTTTACAGTCCACCCCACCTCTGAAGAAGGCAGCAGTCATTTGAAGAGATCACAGTAGGAGCTGCAGTTACAGTTCTACTCCATTGTGGGTTGTTGATTCACTAGACACCTGGGTCCATCTTCGAATAATAGATAATAGAATTGCTTGTGTGGTGAATCCATGTGCTTTTTCTTAACTATGGCTGAAGTATAGTGGTAATGTAATCGTCTTGTACAAAGTGTCTCACCATGTCCTTTCTTTCAGTTTATGATGGAACACAGATTCTGTTAACTGGTGCTGCATCTGCTGCTGTGTACTAGCAAGCTTTCTTTATGGTGACGTACAACAGTGCGCTCCTGAACCAACTGTAGGCAATTGTAGAACCATCAACTTTCAAGTGTTCGATGGTACATTTGCAAGTGATGTAGCATCAGTCACTATTGCCATTCAAGTCATAGCAGACAGTCCTGTAGTTTTGTCATCTTGTGGGTAAGTTCCTGTGCTTTACGCAGAGGAAAGTGACCCCGTGACAGTTGCAGCAAATTTGATGGTCATGGATGCTGATGTAGACCACATGTTGACTGAAGCAAGGGTGGAGGTATTGTCAGCTGCAGAGGGTAACTTCCTGACTATCAGCGAAAATCTAGAAACCTCTCGTGCTCTTGTACTAGCTTCTGGGTGCTACTTCCGTAGCGTTCACGCAGGTACGAATGAAGTGAGGGCTTCTCAGCTGGCTCAGGCATGAGAAAGGGTAGTTCTCGAATACCAGCTTCAAAACAGGGTTGAAACCTTGCCAACATTTCAACCAGATGCTCTAGCCTTATTCAGGGCAATGATGCATCTTTGCCCTGAAGAAGGCCAGAGCATCTGGTTGAAACATCAGCCGCAAGGTTTTCAACCCTATTTTGAAGCTGGTATTTGAGAACTACCCTTTCTCAAAACCAGAAACACTAGAGCTTAAACAAGAAAATGACACTGTGGTATCTATTATTGGTCCTGGAAATGTGCAACAATTTCAGGTATGCCTTTTCACCAATTGCACTAGTGTAGCATCATGAGACAGCATGGTATTGTGTGCCCAAATGCAAATTTAGGATATTAGGTGCACTAGCAGGGACTAACTACACTGCATGTGTCAAACCGTATTGTGAATCAAATAGATAAATAGAATACAGTGTAACAGGTACTTTGGCTGCATTAGAGTGGAAGTGGCAAGTGGTGCCCACTGCAAGTGCAAGTGAGTTAGTTGATGACAGAAAAACCATGCACCTCCATCACAAGTCACGAAGGGTCGATATAAAATGAGCATTAGTAGGAGCAGGCTGCATCTACCAAATGCAGGTAGCACAAGGCCTGGTAAGGGTTTGTGCCTTTGTGCAAACTGCAATTGGTTACTACAGCCTGATCCTACTAGTCATCAACTGACACAAGTGCACTTGCAGTGGGCATCACGTGCAACTTGTGCTGGTGGTGTTTTCCTTGTACCAACTAGTGCATTTGATGTTTGTGCAATTGAGTGTGGCAAAGAGAGCGATAAATAGTGTTCAGGTGATTTAACTCTGCCATGTCTTTGCTGATTTCTACTTGAAGCAGCCTTCAGATAGGTCAGATCTGATTTTTCAGATGCTGAATTTTAATAACAAACGTTTCAGAGTGAATTTGGTACCAATTATATATGTGCATTGAACAATGACATGTTGCGACTTTCCCAGTTGCACTCACAAGCTCTAGCCACTATTTTCAAGTCTTTGTTTACAGTCTCAGCGTCAGTCATACAGTGTTGTCATTTCTCTGTATACCTTTTCCCCTTGTAGGGTCAATGACGCACTCACTTGTATGTGTGGGAGCAACCTTGCCCTTATCTTGCAAGCTTCAGACACTGTCATACTCTCCAGGAATGGTGCCTACCTCAGATTCAGTCAGTCTGGAAACATCAATTCATCTGCTTTTGAAGTGTTATTAAATGTTAGAATTGTGTTCTATCATTGGTTTCAAAGTCCTGATGAGGCAGTAGCCTATGACGTCTCTGTCACAGTGTCCATCAGTAATGGAATATTCACCAATAATGCTACAGCAGTGATAACTGTTGAGGTTATCAATGTCAGGCCTAGTGTGCTGCTTGATGGAAATGTGAGTGGGTGTGATGTATTGAACCATACTGTTTCATGGTTTGTGAAGTGGGAAACTGTGGATGCAGTTGCATTTGATTATTTCTGTGTTGTTTTTCTTTTATTGCAAGTACCCACTGTGAATCGGAGTGTGGTAGTGACGGATGGATTGTCTGCAAGGCCAATTACTGTATCTGCTAAGCTCACAGATGATCATGCACAGCTAGATCATCTTGTTCCACTCTCAGTAACATTCAGCATCGCAATGATGAGAGCCTGCGGGTTAGCCAACAAACAGTGGGATCTCTTAGAGTGGTGAGCATATGCAGTCACTGTACACGTCGAGCACTCAGTGTCTTCTGTATCTCTGGATGTAATTTGTGGGTCTTACCTGTTGTAAAGATGCAGTACAACTCCACTACCGGGATATTACTCCTTCAAAGACCAGCCCCAGTGTCTGCATTTGAGGACAGCACCATTCCTGTATAAGCGGCACTAAGTTTCCAAGTGGTGCACTCATCGCAAATGCATTGTATTAGAGGCTCTTCCTGAATTTGTGTATGTTTACAATGGAGGCATTTTGTGCCTGAAGTGAAGTTCAAACTTCAGGCATAAATTGTTAAGCCTATGTTGAATCTGATTTCTGTCTCACAATCACAACCGGAGGCAAAAATAGACAACAAGCCTTTGGCAAGCATTACTGCTTTAGTCCTTTGCACTGAATAGATTAGTTCCCTCAGAGCCATGTACGTATGTATATTACTGTGTAAACCTAGGTGCTAAGCTACTGGCTAAAATGCAATGACAAGACAAAGATGGTATCATGCGTGACTGGTAAATACTAGATCACGCTTCATACATATTTTCCATTCTCACTTCATTTGTAACTGAATGCAAGCAATGAATAATAGAGTCATGTCTGGCAAAAGTGGAAGTGAGCAACATGATGTACGTGCACGTTTGTTGCTTAATATGTAGTGTGCATGGCTCAAATACTCCAAATAACCTTGATGGGCAAGGTTAGGCCATTATCTACAGTTACTACTGTAGCTGTGCTATTTGATATAAAGCTACATTGAACCTATGAATTGGCTTAATAGCACAGTAGAGTATTTGGATAGCCTGTGAGACTGAAATATGCAGAGCAGCATGCACTGTACAGCGATGAGCGCATGTTCTGGAAGCAAGAACTTGAACACAGCTGTCTTTGTGGTGCAAGCACTAGTTGAGTCTTTGCATGTACATTTTCTCCCAATGCAGAGCTTTCTTCAGACGTCTGGCTTTGCTTTACTGATGTCATTGGAGGAGTTGGCCATTGTTGCTTGCTCGCAGCTGCAGAGCATAGATGGTTTGAGTAGGCTCACCACGGTCGACACAGTAATTTTGATTCAGCATAGCACCCGGCTATGCTACCTCTTGGACTCCAATACTGCCGATGCTGCATTTTGGCAGGTACGCATGGCATGGCCAGAGAGAGCTTTGACACTACAGGCTTATCTGTAGATGTTAGCAGTGTGCAACATTGTTGCACACTACGTTGAAATCGTAGCTGTTCCAGCTTTGTACATATGTGATAAATACATGTAGCTTTATTCCATGTTGCCCCTGAATTTGTTGACTGTTAAAACGAATAGAATTTTTACCCCCTTGAAGACAAGGCAGCAAGTCGAACCACAGTTTGCTGCCAAATTAATAGGGTTTGCTTTAGGTTTGCTTCTTACTTCTGTAGTATTGCTGTCGTTGTTCATAGTTCAAATGTGTGACTATTGTTAGGTTGTGTGGATGGCTGGATGATTGTGGTGGTGTGTTTGGGTGTGAATGCTGTGAAAAGTTAGAACGTGTAAGATGGAGGCCCCATTTACATGGATTCTAGGTTCACTGCTAGGGTGTATTTATATCTACATACGTTAATGGGACAATTACTTTCTGTTAAAGTTTATGTTACATGCCATCTTCATAGGATGGGATGTCAGCATTTCACCAATTGCTGATTTGCAATGACGGTCTGGCCACTCCTTCTACTGTGCTATGCAGTAAAGCAGCATCAGCTGAATGGGTGGAGCGACTCCATGGTGGTGTCTGTTGGTCTGCAGTTGATTCACATCTCCAAGTTCTTCATATGGGAAATGGGATACATGCGCTCCTTGGACATTATGCATGACAGGGCTGGATGGATGATAGTGAGTTATCCTTGTCCCTTGGCCACAGCATACGTCAATGCACAGTACATATCCCTACAAATAGCATAATGGTAAGGGTTCGTATTCTATGCACATTGTCAGACAGGAACCTCTACAAAACATGCCCAATGCCGAATATACAAGCACTTGGCTGAAAGTGAAAATGTCTGTTTTGCATTGGCTACCATTTGGAGGAACTACAAAGACCTTAGTCATTGCACTGCCCAATCAAAGACAAGTTTATGAGACGTCAAGGTATAGTGACTCTCATAAACTCCAACTGTTTCCACTGTACTGCCGTAATATATGAGTCAACAATGTGCATGTCTTGCTGAAACTATGTATCTATCTGCTGTGGAGCCAAGCTCAGACACGAGGTTTGTTAAATTTGTTGTCTATGACAACACGTCCTCAGGACTAAGAGCCAGTTGCTCATCTCATCCTGAACTGACCATTCAATTGACAGATGATGCTCCAGTGGTTCAGTTGAATTGCACCTCTGTGATGTATACCGAAGGTGATGGTTCGGTACAGCTTAGTCCATTGAGTTTCTCGTGGTATCAGAAGACATTCCTCAGATAAGTAATTTGACGGTTAACTTCAGTACCCTCAGGTAGTTTGTAGTGACTGTTGTGTCCAGTACTGAGTTGTATCAGACTTTACTGCGTACATTGACGTATGTCAATCAAATAGCAGTAGGTGACCCTATCACTGGAGATTGTGAAGTAACTATTTTCGTGGAAGGCATTGAGTCCAACGGCACAAACCAAATTGACATAGTTAGTGTCTTCTTTGAATTAATCGATTGATAATGAGTCTCTTGTGGATCTCAATGGTTTGAATGTGACTATATTTGTGGAAGAAGGTCTAGCGGTGTATGTAGTTAGCCGGGATATGGTACTCAGAGATATTGATTCAGCCAACCTGGATGGTTCAGTACAGTTTAGTTCTGATCATAGATCTTAGTTCTGATCTTAGATCTGACCATCTCAGATGTGGACAGCTCCCATGCAGCTACGTCGATCTGTTGTGCCATCTAGCAATGGCAAGGACCTTGGTCTGAACTATACCATTGAGTTTCTCATGGTATCAGAAGACATTCCTCAGATGAGTAATTTGAGGGTTAACTTCAGTACCCTCAGTGGTAGTTTGTAAGTGACTGGTGTGTCCAGTACTGAGTTGTATGTGTCTGATGGAACTAATGTTGTGACTAGGTTCACAACTGTTCAGATTTCCTTCATGAATGATCGTCCAGTGGTAGACCTGAATGGTCAGGGAGCAGGAAGTGATTTCCAAACATCCTTTGATGAAGGTGGTGTTCCTGTTTCTGTTTCCTCTGCACTTAATATCTCTGATGATGGATTTGCTACTTGAGAACTTCGAATTTCTGACAGCCCTTCTGAAATGCAAACACTGTTTGGAATAAACAAGTCATTGTATAACGAACAGACTGCATTATATATATTGTACACAATATATGCAGGTTGTT
>CATKZD010000058.1:0-18165 GCA_949841015.1 Aplysina aerophoba
CACCAGGTCCAGCCGTCTCAGACGACACGGCTCACTGGAGATGCACAAGGCATCCACCGTCCTCTGTAGCCCCGCCCCACTGAGGCCACACCCACCCACACGCAGCCGCCGCACGCCCCGTGCATCCCTCAGAATGCCCCCAAGCAGTTCCACCCCTCGGTCATCCAGCGGCCTGCCCTCCACGTTGACCAGCCCTTGCTGCTGCTGGTCGTGCAGCTCTGCCAGGAGCTCGTGAGACACACCGGCTCCCATCACTGATGACGTCACTGCGGGCTGCGGCACAGACGGGCAGCGGTACGCACTCACACGAATACACGGCGCACAAGCACACAGCACAGGCACACGTGTGCTGGCTACAGCCTAGCTGACTACGTACGTATACGGAAAAATGTCTGGTGCGTCGCGTGCACTAGGTACGTATAGGCACACATGAGCTGCAAAGCGAGCGAGAAGATTGGGGATGTTGGTCCTATACCACCAACGCAGTCACCCTAGTCTCCTTTGACCGAGACCAGCAGCGAATAGAAGGGCTACTGGAGGCAGGTCCTCCCTCCGGCAGCGCCACTCCTCCCAGGCCCTGGCCGCAGCTGAAGGACGCATATGCCAGGGCTGGGGCAGCCGGTGTGTGCGAGCTAGGAGAGCGCCACGTGCTAGCGGCCAGCTCCAACTTACGGGCAGCGTCCGTTTGCTGTCTCCTCCGACACGCCCATTGCAGCAGCTTTCAAGATGGCCGGCGTCCCTTGTTTACGGTGACGCCCACGCATGCAATCAGCCACACCCCTAGCGGCGCATGCGCTAGGCATATGTGTATAAATTATAATTATATACACGCGGAGTGACTGCATACAGTAAAAAGCGTCACTGCTAGTGTGTGCGTGTGTTCTCTGCTAAAAGTGCTGTTCCCTGTTCTGCTGTGAGTGAAGGCTTTGCTTGCTGCTGCTGACGGACTCAAGGGTCTCCCGCGAGCCCCGCCCCTTCATCTTCTCCGCCCTCTCGCGTGCCTTGCGGGCCCGTATACTGTTGACTTCGGCATATGTCACATCCCCTGGGTCAAACTGCAGAGGAACAGCTGCAGAGGGGGGTTTCCCCACCATGGTCTGGACTGGCTGCTGAGAAGCTGTATTACAGAGGGGAGGGGAGGGGAGGGGGAGGGGAGGGGATGGGGAGGGGAGGAGAGGGAATGGGGAGGGTGGGGAGTGGGGGTAAGAGATGATGGGAGGGGAAGGGAAGAGGAGGTTGGGTGTAGCTGTGAGTGATGGTTGGATGCCTACCCCTGTCCCCACCTTCTTGCTGGTTGTGGAGTGTGTTAATCTGTGCGTAGGCTGGGTCGTCGAACCAGTCATCGGGGACGCTGTGTCGGAAGTCAGTGAGGTCCTCCTCGTCCGGCTCAACCAGCTTGGTCATGTCATCCACCACCACAAACTCCTGCTGTCTGTCGAGGTAGTATGCTTCATCCTCCTCGCCTCCATCCTCGCTGTCCAGATGTTCAAACTCAGAGAACTCAGATCCCTCATTTGGTGTATCCTGCTCCCCAGGGTACGACAGGATGAAGTTGTCCTGCCCCTCCCGCTGAGAGCGGTACTGGAGGGTCTCCAGGCCCTTGTAAGGGACAGCATTTTCATCATGCAGCTCCGTCAACCTAGAGGGGTGGGGCAGGGGAGGGGAAGCAGAGTGGTAGGTGACACCCACGTACACTCACAAACACACCATGCACATGTACAGCAGCACTCACTGCAGTTGATGTCCATGCACTGCACAGGTGGTGGCCAGTAGCATGTGGAAAAGGGAACAGACCATAAAGCCACTCCAACTATGACACACTACACACTTACAGAGAGGGTGCTGACTCTAAGGCCTATTGGCCCATGGGCTCTTACATTTGTACTTGAGGCTTTTATCTGGTTTGTTCCTGCACCTTCGGCGTGCCATGTAGCCCGCACACGCTGCCAGCAGCAGGAGGACGAGGGCAAGCAGGCCACAGCACACAACCACCACTATGATCTCCTGCTGGCTTAGTTCTCCTCTTTCAGCCGTGATGGGAGGGGTGGGGGAGGGGCTGAGGGATGATACACTGGGCAAGGGTACTCTCATTGAGGTGGGTGGGGCAGTCTGAGTGGATACTTCACCACTGGGAGGGGTGGGGGAGGGGCTTAGGGACGATAGACTGGACAAGGGCACTCCCAATGAGGTGGATGGGGCAGTCTGAGTGGATACTGCACCACTGGGAGGTGGTGGGGGTGTGGTCGTAGAAACAAAAATGACAATGAATGTGACAGGGTCTGAGTATGGTCCGATGAGCTGTCCGTTCCTGGCTCGCACTTGCACGCTGTACTCCACCCCCTGCACGACACTGATGGACACCTGTGGCGTCTGGTTGGCTGGAACTGCGACAGTGAGGGGCACCTGGCCAGACAAGAAGTCTGTGAGGCGAACGTCGTACTGTGTCACCACCCCATTGGGGGGCTGGGGAGGTTGCCATGTCACCAGGGCCTCGTCACCAGCAATTATGGCTACTTGAACATTGCGAGGAACAGTGGGTGCTAAATGGAGAGCAGTATTCACCATGTGAAGCAAGTGGCAGTTCTATAATCTGGTGAGGCTCATGCTACGTTCTCAATGAACAGCAAAAATCGTTTATGAGCAACACACGTAGCAATAATTAAAAATATGATGCAGGACGTTTCGACCCGGAGGTCTTTGTCAACTGCAGAGTACTCTGCAGTTGACAAAGACCTTCGGCTGGCAGTTCAGTGTCCCTAGGTAATCCATAACCTTTTCCTAACAACACACTTCCCTCCCCAGACACCCACCTCATTCCCTGACAACCCACCTCCACCACCCCCTGTCAACCCACCTCCCTCCCCTGTTCTAGCCGACACAGGGTCTGTGAAGGGCCCACTCCCGCGTGGACTGTACACTGCAACTTGGAACGTGTACTCGGTGAAGTAGCTGAGGTCGGTGAGGACCAAGGTGGTCTGCGTGAGGGGGAGGTCCAGCAGCACTCGCCCATCAGGAAGGGGTGGGGCTACTGCCACTCTGTAGCCATCAATCCCTGTCAGTGACCCCACTGGAGGCTGTAGAGGGTAAGGGTTGAGGTGGGGTGAGGGTGAGGGTGAGGTGGGGTAGGAGGGAGGTGAGGTGAGGGTGAAGGGGTAGCAAGGATGAGAGCAGAGGGTGAGGGGGTGAGGGGGAGGTGAGAATGGGTTGGTACTGGGTGCCCTAAGCATTGCTGTGTCCTCACCTGCCACAAGACAACCACTGTTGTGGTGGCAAGGACATTTGTTGTCACACTGTTGGGCACAAGGGTGAGGACAGGGGTGGTGGAGGGGGAGGGAGAGGAGGATGGAGAGGGGGAGGGAGAGGGGGAGGGAGAGGGGGATGGAGAGGGGGATGGAGAGGGGGAGGGAGAGGGGGAGGAAGAGGGGGAGGGAGAGGGGGAGGAGGGGGAGGGGGAGGGAATCATTGAGGTAGAAGGTATGACAGAAGATGTAGGAGTTAAGGATGTCCCTGCTTGTGATGAGGTGGGTGGGACTTGAGACTGGGATGTCGATGATGCAATGATTGAGCCTGCAATAGCAAAGAGAACTGGTCACTCATAGGGCCTCACAGCACACGCCTCACCTGCTGTGGCCCTCACCGTTATTGATGCGGGTCTCAGCGAACTCCCCCCACAGGACACCACCTGAGGCATCCAGCGTCCCCGCTCCCACACGGAACACATAGACACTCCCACGGACCACGCCCTCAATGCGGTACTGTGTGGACACAAGAGCGTCAAAGGTCTCCTGTCCACTGTCCTCTTGATGGTAGCGGATGCGGTAGGCAAAGAAGGGGCCGTTGAGGGGAAGGGGCTCGTCCCATGCCATAGTGATGGAGAACAAGGAGGTGTCAGCCACTCGCAGGTTTCGTGGGCGTGAGGGTGCTGCAGGTGTGGGATTACACACAGACACATGGACACACAAACATACTGTGTACACGTACACACACACAAACAGTGTGTGTACACAGCACACACACACACACATGCACACACACACACGCACACACACACACACACACACACACACACACACACACACACACACACACACACACACACACACACACACACACACACACACACACACACACACACACACACACACACACACACCAGCTGCCAGTGTTCGCCCAGTGGTAGTGCTGCTGGCCTGGCTTTGCCCCACAGCATTGACTGCAAACATGCGGACGCTGTACTCCCCATAAGGAGCAAGGCCATTCAGTGTGAGGGATGTGGTTGCCATGGAGACTGGTACTGAAGTGGGCAATTCCTCCGGTAGCAACTGGTACTCTACTAAATAGCCTGTAATAGGGGAGCCCCCATTGTTGCCGGGAGACCATGTCACAGCAATGGAAGTTTCCGACAGAGCTACTAAGGTGACAGAAGTGGGCGGGTCTGGTGGGACTAGGAGAGAAGCAAGGCCAGCAGCTGTAGTAACAACACAATTACATATACAGATCAAAGTACTCACACAAAATAGTTATGGTTGCCATAGCGATGGCTGTACCAACATTGTTGTCAGCACTGCATGTGTATACACCTGCATCTTCACCCGTTACCGTGGTGATGAACAAGCTGGTGGGTGTTACTGTGACACCAGGAGAGCTCCCTTCAATTGGCACACCCTTGTGTAACCATGACAACCGTGGTGTTGGCCGTCCTGTAGCCTCACATGTAAGGTTGGCTGACTGGCTCAAGTGGACAACTTGACTTGGTGGCAAGACTGAAGCCGTAGGAAGGACTGGAAAGGAGGAGAGTGAGAGTGAGGCCTCCACACTTCACTTCCCACCTCACCATGCACAGCCCCTCCCCCTCCCACTGCACAGCCCCTCCCCCCCACTGCACAGCCCCTCCCCCCACTGCACAGCCCCTCCCCCTCCCACTGCACAGCCCCTCCCCCCCACTGCACAGCCCCTCCTCCCCAACTGCACAGCCCCTCCCCCCCACTGCACAGCCCCTCCCCCTCACCATACACAATGAGCTGCACGTCAGAAGATGCTATGCCCACTGAGTTCACTGCTGTACAGGTGTACACACCCTCGTCGTCAACGGTAACTATGGCAATGCGCAACAGTCCTCCAAGTAGGGAGACCCGTTCGTCCAAGTCAGTGAGGACCCGTGTGTCCTTGTACCAGGTGACAATGGGTGGAGGGTTGCCCGTGGCAACACACTCTAGCTCAGCAGTTTGGCCAAGAAGGGTTGTTACAGTTTCCATGGTAACACTTGTGCTGGGATGGACATGGACTGTGATTGCCACAGAGGATGTTGCCATGGCAACTTCATTAACTGCTTCACATGTGTACTCTCCTCCATCATCTTTAGAGTTAAGAGTGAGGATGAGGTCCCCATTGGTTGCTATGGCAACCTCAGAAGTGTTTGAAATCACACTACCATTGGGTCTATACCAGCTGACAGTTGGTGGGGGGATTCCCGTGGTGGTGCATGGGACAGTACTGGAGACACCAGCTGTCACGGTGACGGAGGACGGTGTTGCTGCCGTAGGGGTTTCTATGGTAACAATACAAAGGGAGGTGGAGGAACCTAACACAAGTTCCCCATGCAGTGCAGACAGTCGTCTCACCCAACACGATCAGAGTGACGTTGGCCGCTGCCATGCCCACTGCATTCACCGCAACACAAGTGTACATCCCCCCGGCCGCGTGGGAGACAGGGGAAAGGTGCAAAGCGCCACCAACCCCAGCTGCCAAGGGCACGGAACCTCTGTACCACGTCACCTCCGGAGTGGGAGTACCCTCCACTGCACAGTTCAGCATGGCCTCCTGTCCAACCACGCCCTTCACCTGCCCCGCCCCCACCTCCACGCGGGGAGGAACTGCAAAAGAGAGCAGCACAGGAGGGTGCACCAAGGGGATTCCTCTACATAATATGGTACATTGCAACTGCACATTTGCACTATATCTTGAGGTGGTTCCCTAGACCAGACCCTGCAGGGATCACGATGTGTTTTCTTCCACATGCACACTGTGTCTGACCCCTCCCCCCTCACCATACACCTCCACCAGGACACTGCATCTGACCCCTCCCCCCTCACCGTACACCTCCACCAGGACACTGCATCTGACCCCTCCCCCCTCACCATACACCTCCACCAGGACACTGCATCTGACCCCTCCTCCCTCACCGTACACCTCCACCAGGACACTGCATCTGACCCCTCCCCCCTCACCGTACACCTCCACCAGGACACTGTGTCTGACCCCTCCTCCCTCACCGTACACCTCCACCAGGACACTGCATCTGACCCCTCCCCCCTCACCGTACACCTCCACCAGGACACTGCATCTGACCCCTCCCCCCTCACCGTACACCTCCACCAGGACACTGCATCTGACCCCTCCCCCCTCACCATACACCTCCACCAGGACATTGCATCTGACCCCTCCCCCCTCACCATACACCTCCACCAGGACACTGCATCTGACCCCTCCCCCCTCACCATACACCTCCACCAGGACACTGCATCTGGCCCCTCCCCCCTCACCGTACACCTCCACCAGGACACTGCATCTGACCCCTCCCCCCTCACCGTACACCTCCACCAGGACACTGCATCTGACCCCTCCCCCCTCACCGTACACCTCCACCAGGACACTGCATCTGACCCCTCCCCCCTCACCGTACACCTCCACCAGGACACTGCATCTGACCCCTCCCCCCTCACCGTACACCTCCACCAGGACACTGCATCTGACCCCTCCCCCCTCACCGTACACCTCCACCAGGACACTGCATCTGACCCCTCCCCCCTCACCGTACACCTCCACCAGGACACTGCATCTGACCCCTCCCCCCTCACCGTACACCTCCACCAGGACACTGCATCTGACCCCTCCCCCCTCACCATACACCTCCACCAGGACACTGCATCTGACCCCTCCTCCCTCACCGTACACCTCCACCAGGACACTGCATCTGACCCCTCCCCCCTCACCATACACCTCCACCAGGACACTGCATCTGACCCCTCCTCCCTCACCGTACACCTCCACCAGGACACTGCATCTGACCCCTCCCCCCTCACCGTACACCTCCACCAGGACACTGCATCTGACCCCTCCTCCCTCACCGTACACCTCCACCAGGACACTGCATCTGACCCCTCCCCCCTCACCGTACACCTCCACCAGGACACTGCATCTGACCCCTCCCCCCTCACCGTACACCTCCACCAGGACACTGCATCTGACCCCTCCCCCCTCACCGTACACCTCCACCAGGACACTGCATCTGACCCCTCCCCCCTCACCATACACCTCCACCAGGACATTGCATCTGACCCCTCCCCCCTCACCATACACCTCCACCAGGACATTGCATCTGACCCCTCCCCCCTCACCATACACCTCCACCAGGACACTGCATCTGACCCCTCCCCCCTCACCATACACCTCCACCAGGACACTGCATCTGACCCCTCCCCCCTCACCGTACACCTCCACCAGGACATTGCATCTGACCCCTCCCCCCTCACCATACACCTCCACCAGGACACTGCATCTGACCCCTCCCCCCTCACCGTACACCTCCACCAGGACACTGCATCTGACCCCTCCCCCCTCACCATACACCTCCACCAGGACACTGCATCTGACCCCTCCCCCCTCACCATACACCTCCACCAGGACATTGCATCTGACCCCTCCCCCCTCACCATACACCTCCACCAGGACACTGCATCTGACCCCTCCCCCCTCACCATACACCTCCACCAGGACACTGTCAGAGCTGAGCCCCAAGGTGTTGACTGCCTCACAGGTGTACTCCCCTCCGTCCTGGGCGAGGGCTGTGGTGAAGAGGAGGGTCCCGTTGCTGGCAGCCTGGATGCGAGACAGCTGGCTGGTAGACACCATGGTCCCATCAGGCAGGAACCAGTTCACCGTGGGAGGAGGGTCAGCCTCAACTGCACAGAGGACACGCCCCTCCCTGCCGGCCACCAGAACCACGCCCTCTGGCAGTGACACACGTGCAGGGACTGCAGGGAGGCAGGCACCACAGTTGTCATGGTTACACAATGGTGTGTCTTGAGGTGAGTGGCGGGCATGACTATAGAGCACCTTTGACGTCCACATCATGTGACAGCGTGGCCACACCCCCTGGGTTGCTGGCAGTGCACATGTACACGCCCTCCAGTGACTGGTTGACCAGGTTCAGAGCCAACGACCCATTGGGGTAGAGGGTGAAATAGCTGAAGGAGGGTGAGGGGAGGGTGAGAGGAGGGTGAGGGGAGGGTGAGGGAGGGTGAGAGGTAATAGTCCTGTGGTGGCAAGCACACTGCCCAACAATTGAACAATAAACAGATTGACTGTTCATGTGTGTATTCGTGTCCCAATTGTGTATGACATGTATGTGCGTGTGTGTGTGTGTGCATGTACATAATCACTGGCCGCCTGGAAGAGTAGCCTTCAGGCTAAAGGCCACCCCAGTTAAAATAAGAATCCCACAAATAAGAATCCCACCTTCCAGGTGGGGTGAGAGGTGTATTGTTTCGCTGCCAGGATATGGTGGGTGGGGGGTCGCCGTTGGCAACACAGTCCAGTGCTACCCTACTGCCTTCCACAGGTTGCAGGGATACTGGTGAGGTGACAATTGTGGGCGGGACTACGGAGGCGGACAGAGTGGAGTGAGGGATGCTGTCATGGAAACTTGCCAGGTGCAAACTTACTGTAAACCACCAGGGAGATTGCCATGGAAACAGAGAGCAAGGAGTTGGAAGCCGTACAAATGTACACTCCTTCATCCAACTTGACTGTTTCTGTAAATGCTATAGTTTGGTTGCCACTGGTAACAGTAATCCTTGGGGTGGATCCAGGAGCAGGAAGTGGCTGATTGCCGAATGACCACTCAACCGTGGGGGTGGGGTCACCCTGTGCCGGACAGTGTATGCTGGCTGGGAATCCCACAACCACGTTGACTGGTGACTCCACAGCATCAATGTGGGCGGGGACTGCAGGAACAAGCACACAGTGAAAGGTCCACGAGTAGGGGTGTGTTGCGCCCCACCCACTCACCAAGCACCCTCAGGGACACGCTGCTCGTGGCTGACCCGAGGAGGTTGCTACCAGTGCAGACAAACTGTCCTTCCACCGCCTTGTTCACTGCGCTTACGACAAGGGAGCTGTTCTGTGCAACACTGAACACCCCACCAGCAGTGACCTCCACCCCCTCCCTCAGCCAGCGGTAGGAGGGGGCGGGGTTGCCCGTGATGTGGCATGGCAGTGCTGCAGTGTCCCCTGTCACACTTGTGACAGTGACGCTGTTAATGCTGACATCGGGGGCGTCTGGAATGACATGGGGGAGGGGGGTATGGAAGAGTGTGTCAGTGGTCAGCCATGCTGCAGTGACATGCAGAGCTGTGCTGGGGGCACTGTGGCAGGAGAGGAAGTTGGCACTCACACTGCACATCCAGGAAGGCAGAGGACATGGCGGTGCCTGCCCGGGAGTGGGCGTGACAGGTGTACTCCCCTCCATCACCCCGCTCCACTGGAGAGAGGCGGAGTTCACCGTCAGACAATGAGAACCTGGAAGAATTTTGGATAATTTGATTGGTTGGATCACTCCAGGTAATAGATGGGGCAGGGTTGCCACTGGCAACACATGTAAAAATGGCTGCAGAGTCAACTGGTGCACTGATGTTCAGAGGGTGCTGGGTCATCGAGGGTGGTGCTGTGAGGAGACAAGGGGGAGGGGAGGGGGGAGGGGAGGGGGAGGGGCGCTCAATGTGGTAAGGGATTGCTTCCCGCCTGCTGCTGTCTAGGCTGAGGGAGTCACACCGAAGGGAAGGGATTGCTGACAGAACTCACTGAGGACAGTGACTACTGAGGGTCCGCCAATTCTTGATGCCATGGAAACAGGGTTTGTGGCCACGCAATAGTACTCTCCAGCGTCTTCCAACTGAACACTGCGAATGATGAGGCTGTTGTTAGGGGCAACCGTGAAGCGTGGAGGGTTGAGCTGGGAGAAGCTCTTGGTCCAAGACACGTTGGCCGGGGGTGTGCTAGGCGGAGGACCACAGGGAACTGCAACATCAAGGGACAGGACAGCTTCAGTGTCTGGTGGAGGGAGAATAAAGTCTGTACCAATGCCTGCAGTGGGGGGGGGGGGGGGGGCAGGAAGGGAGGAGCAGGAGGGGAGGGGCTGGATTGCTGTGGGTGGCAGGACCACTAGTCCTCACACAAACTCACTGGCAATGGTGAGCGAGGCGGTCTGGCTGCTTGTTTGTCCGAGAGAGTTGCGTGCAACACACTGGTAGCTGCCAGTGTCTGCCTCTACCACATTCACCACTCTCAGCTGAGACTCCGCCCCCACCATGGTGACTGACACACGCGTGCCGGCCGTGACAGGGACCCCATTGTGCAGCCAGTCCACAGAAGGGGACGGGTACCCAGCAGAAGAGCAGGCAAAGGCTGCAGTCCCTCCAGGGAATGGGAGGATGAGACTACTCGGGTCAGACGTGAAGGAGGGCGCCTTTGGCACAGCTAGTGGGGGCGGGGTGGGGCGGGGCGGAGGAGTAGGCTGCATAGTACATGGCTCACTCCCTGCCCTGCCCTCTCACCTTGTACAGTCAGTGTGCACGGCTCACTCCCTGCCCCGCCCACTCACCTTGTACAGTCAGTGTGCACGGCTCACTCCCTGCCCCGCCCACTCACCTTGTACAGTCAGTGTGGCCGGATCACTCTCCACGGCATTGCCTAGGAGGACAGGGTTGACAGCGAGGCAGACGTACTGCCCGGCGTCGTTGAGCTCCACAGCTGAGATGCTGAGTGTACTGGTGACCTGTGTTGAGGAGAGAACTGAGGTGGATACCCTCAGGCGGGGGGAATCCCCCGGGGAAATCGCCTGTGAGTTGTGTGTCCAGTAAAGGTTGGCGGCTGGCAGGCTGTCGCTGTGGAGGCAGAGGAAGTGGACGTCATCTCCTTCAGACACTGACTGGCTCTCTGGCCCTCGGGCGATAGTGGACGTGATGTCTAAAGACAAGGACAGTGCACTCAAGTGAAGTGCTTGCATGTACATATGACTGTGTGTAGGTGCAGGTGGTCTGGCCCGCTAGACCCTGCTTCCCATTTGGAGTCAAAGTTGCGACTTGAAGTTGGGTCTAGCGGGCCAGACTAAGGTGCAGTGGGTCTAGCGGACCAGACTAAGGTGCAGTGGGTCTAGCGGACCAGACTAAGGTGCAGTGGGTCTAGCGGACCAGACTAAGGTGCAGTGGGTCTAGCGGACCAGACTAAGGTGCAGTGGGTCTAGCGGACCAGACTAAGGTGCAGTGGGTCTAGCGGACCAGACTAAGGTGCAGTGGGTCTAGCGGACCAGACTAAGGTGCAGTTGGTCTAGCGGACCAGATTACGGTGCAGTGGGTCTAGCGGACCAGACTACGGTGCAGTGGGTCTAGCGGACCAGACTAAGGTGCAGTGGGTCTAGCGGACCAGACTAAAGTGCAGTTGGTCTAGCGGACCAGACTAAGGTGCAGTTGGTGCGCTCACAAGCAAATGTGAGTGTAGCACATCTCTCTAGCACCTGGCCTGAGCTCAGCTCAGTGTACACACACTGGTAGGTGCCCTCATCCTCAGCCACTGTGGTCTGCAGAGCCAGGGTGCCATTGGAGAAGAACTGGCTGGATGGAAGGGGCTGGCCGTTGTGAAACCACTGCAGGGAGACTGCTGTTGTGGCTGCGATGGTGCAGTGGAATACAGCAGGACCTCCCACTGCGATCAGCAGGTCCTGTGGCTCCTCCACAAACTCTGCAGGAGGAGACATGCTTGCCTTACACGCTGCCCACCACGGCATAACCACTCTAGAGCTGACAAGTGGCAGTGGTCTGCTACGGACTTAGTTGTTCTTTTGGCATAATCACTCTAGTGCGAAACGAGCATGTGACACGAGACAGTACTTAATTTAGACTGGTCGTGACTGCAACACTGGGACGACTTTGCTGCACCAGGGAGACAGGCTATGCTGGTTACCCTAAGCCATCCATGCAGCAAACACCACAAGGTAGGTGCTTTACTGCAGCCATGCTCCGCCCCCTCCACTCATACGCTACGCTACACCTTGAATGTACCTGCTCTGCCCACTGTACACTAACCCTCTCTGACCGTCCACCACACGCACAGCACTTACAAATACGATTACCCCCTTAAAAAGCAGCTACAGATTTCCTCCACTCCTCCTGCTGAGCTGAGACACGCAGAGCCAATGTGGAGTGAAGGCACACTGAGACCGCGTGCAGGGGTCACTCAGGCCGAGGGCTCACCTGCGGCGAACACGAAGCAGCGCAGGAGCAGCGCCGCTGCGAGAAGGCGTGCAACTCCGGCCATTCTTTGGCTTCTGACTCGACTCGCATTGAGACCCTCCCACAAATGACCTCAGTAAATATATTCATTGCTTATTGCACCACTTCATCCAATAATACAAGCAAAAAGGAAAAAGGGAAAGGAAAAGAAAAAAGCTACAGCATGCTTAGGTTCACCAGGTGTCTCATGACACACCACAGTGTTCCCTCGGTAAGTTCAACTAGTACTCGTCTCCCTGTTCGTCCTCGCCTTCGCCCTCAACGGAGTCCATGCCAACCTCCTCGTAGTCCTTCTCAAGGGCAGCCAAGTCCTCACGCGCCTCCGAGAACTCCCCCTCCTCCATACCCTCACCCACGTACCAGTGGACGAAAGCACGCTTGGCGTACATCAGATCAAACTTGTGGTCGAGGCGGGCCCAGGCTTCGGCGATGGCGGTGGTGTTGGACAGCATGCACACTGCACGCTGCACCTTCGCAAGGTCCCCGCCAGGAACAACCGTGGGCGGCTGGTAGTTGATGCCAACCTTGAATCCCGTGGGGCACCAGTCCACAAATTGGATGGTACGCTTGGTCTTGATGGTGGCAATGGCAGAATTGACATCTTTAGGCACCACGTCCCCGCGGTACAGGAGGCAGCATGACATGTACTTGCCATGACGAGGGTCACACTTCACCATCTGGTTGGAAGGCTCAAAGCAGGAGTTGGTGAGCTCTGCTACAGTAAGCTGCTCATGGTAGGCCTTCTCAGCGGAGATGACTGGAGCATAGGTGACCAACGGGAAGTGGATTCTGGGGTAGGGTACCAGGTTGGTCTGGAATTCGGTCAGATCCACGTTCAGAGCACCGTCAAAGCGAAGAGAAGCAGTGATGGATGAGACAATCTGTCCCATCAGACGGTTGAGGTTGGTGTAGGTGGGCCTCTCGATGTCAAGGTTCCTGCGGCAGATGTCGTAGACGGCCTCATTGTCCACCATGAAAGCGCAGTCAGAGTGCTCCAGCGTGGTGTGGGTGGTGAGGATGGAGTTGTATGGCTCCACCACGGCAGTGGATATCTGGGGGGCAGGGTAGATGGCGAACTCCAACTTTGACTTCTTGCCGTAGTCCACGGACAGCCTCTCCAGCAGGAGGGACGCAAATCCAGACCCAGTCCCGCCGCCGAAGGAGTGGAAGATGAGGAAACCCTGCAGCCCGGTGCACTGGTCGGCCAGCTTGCGGATGCGGTCCAGCACAAGGTCCACCATGTCCTTGCCCACCGTGTAGTGGCCTCGGGCGTAGTTGTTGGCTGCGTCCTCCTTCCCTGACATGAGCTGTTCGGGGTGGAACAGCTGGCGGTAGGTCCCCGTGCGGACCTCGTCCACCACCGTCGGCTCCAGGTCGATGAACACCGCGCGGGGGACGTGCTTCCCTGCGCCGGTCTCGCTGAAGAACGTGTTGAAGGAGTCGTCTCCTCCGCCGATAGTCTTGTCGGAGGGCATCTGGCCGTCGGGCTGAATTCCGTGCTCGAGGCAGTACAGCTCCCAGCAGGCGTTGCCAATTTGCACGCCCGCCTGTCCCACGTGGATAGAGATACACTCGCGCATCTTGATCGTAGATCGACTTACTAGCTAACGTTCAGTCCCCCACTCCAGGTAATAGATGGGGCAGGGTTGCCACTGGCAACACATGTAAAAATGGCTGCAGAGTCAACTGGTGCACTGATGTTCAGAGGGTGCTGGGTCATCGAGGGTGGTGCTGTGAGGAGACAAGGGGGAGGGGAGGGGGGAGGGGAGGGGAGGGGGAGGGGAGAGGGAGGGGCGCTCAATGTGGTAAGGGATTGCTTCCCGCCTGCTGCTGTCTAGGCTGAGGGAGTCACACCGAAGGGAAGGGATTGCTGACAGAACTCACTGAGGACAGTGACTACTGAGGGTCCGCCAATTCTTGATGCCATGGAAACAGGGTTTGTGGCCACGCAATAGTACTCTCCAGTGTCTTCCAACTGAACACTGCGAATGATGAGGCTGTTGTTAGGGGCAACCTTGAAGCGTGGAGGGTTGAGCTGGGAGAAGCTCTTGGTCCAAGACACGTTGGCCGGGGGTGTGCTTGGCGGAGGACCACAGGGAACTGCAACATCAAGGGACAGGACAGCTTCAGTGTCTGGTGGAGGGAGAATAAAGTCTGTACCAATGCCTGCAGTGGGGGGGGGGGGGGGGGGGCAGGAAGGGAGGGGCAGGAGGGGAGGGGCTGGATTGCTGTGGGTGGCAGGACCACTAGTCCTCACACAAACTCACTGGCAATGGTGAGCGAGGCGGTCTGGCTGCTTGTTTGTCCGAGAGAGTTGCTTGCAACACACTGGTAGCTGCCAGTGTCTGCCTCTACCACATTCACCACTCTCAGCTGAGACTCCGCCCCCACCATGGTCACTGACACACGCGTGCCGGCCGTGACAGGGACCCCATTGTGCAGCCAGTCCACAGAAGGGGGCGGATACCCAGCAGAAGAGCAGGCAAAGGCTGCAGTCCCTCCAGGGAATGGGAGGATGAGACTACTCGGGTCAGACGTGAAGGAGGGCGCCTTTGGCACAGCTAGTGGGGGCGGGGTGGGGCGGGGCGGAGGAGTAGGCTGCATAGTACATGGCTCACTCCCTGCCCTGCCCTCTCACCTTGTACAGTCAGTGTGCACGGCTCACTCCCTGCCCCGCCCACTCACCTTGTACAGTCAGTGTGGCCGGATCACTCTCCACGGCATTGCCTAGGAGGACAGGGTTGACAGCGAGGCAGACGTACTGCCCGGCGTCGTTGAGCTCCACAGCTGAGATGCTGAGTGTACTGGTGACCTGTGTTGAGGAGAGAACTGAGGTGGATACCCTCAGGCGGGGGGAATCCCCCGGGGAAATCGCCTGTGAGTTGTGTGTCCAGTAAAGGTTGGCGGCTGGCAGGCTGTCGCTGTGGAGGCAGAGGAAGTGGACGTCATCTCCTTCAGACACTGACTGGCTCTCTGGCCCTCGGGCGATAGTGGACGTGATGTCTAAATACAAGGACAGTGCACTCAAGTGAAGTGCTTGCATGTACATGTGACTGTGTGTAGGTGCAGGTGGTCTGGCCCGCTAGACCCTGCTTCCCATTTGGAGTCAAAGTTGCGACTTGAAGTTGGGTCTAGCGGGCCAGACTAAGGTGCAGTGGGTCTAGCGGACCAGACTAAGGTGCAGTGGGTCTAGTGGACCAGACTAAGGTGCAGTGGGTCTAGCGGACCAGACTAAGGTGCAGTGGGTCTAGCGGACCAGACTAAGGTGCAGTGGGTCTAGCGGACCAGACTAAGGTGCAGTTGGTCTAGCGGACCAGATTACGGTGCAGTGGGTCTAGTGGACCAGACTACGGTGCAGTGGGTCTAGCGGACCAGACTAAGGTGCAGTGGGTCTAGCGGACCAGACTAAAGTGCAGTTGGTCTAGCGGACCAGACTAAGGTGCAGTTGGTGCGCTCACAAGCAAATGTGAGTGTAGCACTTCTCTCTAGCACCTGGCCTGAGCTCAGCTCAGTGTACACACACTGGTAGGTGCCCTCATCCTCAGCCACTGTGGTCTGCAGAGCCAGGGTGCCATTGGAGAAGAACTGGCTGGATGGAAGGGGCTGGCCGTTGTGAAACCACTGCAGGGAGACTGCTGTTGTGGCTGCGATGGTGCAGTGGAATACAGCAGGACCTCCCACTGCGATCAGCAGGTCCTGTGGCTCCTCCACAAACTCTGCAGGAAGAGACATGCTTGCCTTACACGCTGCCCACCATGGCATAACCACTCTAGAGCTGACAAGTGGCAGTGGTCTGCTACGGACTTAGTTGTTCTTTTGGCATAATCACTCTAGTGCGAAACGAGCATGTGACACGAGACAGTACTTAATTTAGACTGGTCGTGACTGCAACACTGGGACGACTTTGCTGCACCAGGGAGACAGGCTATGCTGGTTGCCCTAAGCCATCCATGCAGCAAACACCACAAGGTAGGTGCTTTACTGCAGCCATGCTCCGCCCCCTCCACTCATACGCTACGCTACACCTTGAATGTACCTGCTCTGCCCACACTAACCCTCTCTGACCGTCCACCACACGCACAGCACTTACAAATACGATTACCCCCTTAAAAAGCAGCTACAGATTTCCTCCACTCCTCCTGCTGAGCTGAGACACGCAGAGCCAATGTGGAGTGAAGGCACACTGAGACCGCGTGCAGGGGTCACTCAGGCCGAGGGCTCACCTGCGGCGAACACGAAGCAGCGCAGGAGCAGCGCCGCTGCGAGAAGGCGTGCAACTCCGGCCATTCTTTGGCTTCTGACTCGACTCGCATTGAGACCCTCCCACAAATGACCTCAGTAAATATATTCATTGCTTATTGCACCACTTCATCCAATAATACAAGCAAAAAGGGAAAGGAAAAGAAAAAAGCTACAGCATGCTTAGGTTCACCAGGTGTCTCATGACACACCACAGTGTTCCCTCGGTAAGTTCAACTAGTACTCGTCTCCCTGTTCGTCCTCGCCTTCGCCCTCAACGGAGTCCATGCCAACCTCTTCGTAGTCCTTCTCAAGGGCAGCCAAGTCCTCGCGCGCCTCCGAGAACTCCCCCTCCTCCATACCCTCGCCCACGTACCAGTGGACGAAAGCACGCTTGGCGTACATCAAATCAAACTTGTGGTTGAGGCGGGCCCAGGCTTCGGCGATGGCAGTGGTGTTGGACAGCATGCACACTGCACGCTGCACCTTTGCAAGGTCCCCACCGGGAACAACCGTGGGCGGCTGGTAGTTGATGCCAACCTTGAATCCCGTGGGGCACCAGTCCACAAATTGGATGGTACGCTTGGTCTTGATGGTGGCAATGGCAGAATTGACATCTTTAGGCACCACGTCCCCGCGGTACAGGAGGCAGCATGACATGTACTTGCCATGACGAGGGTCGCACTTCACCATCTGGTTGGAAGGCTCAAAGCAGGAGTTGGTGAGCTCTGCTACAGTAAGCTGCTCATGGTAGGCCTTCTCAGCGGAGATGACTGGAGCATAGGTGGTCAACGGGAAGTGGATTCTGGGGTAGGGTACCAGGTTGGTCTGGAATTCGGTCAGATCCACGTTCAGAGCACCGTCAAAGCGAAGAGAAGCAGTGATGGATGAGACAATCTGTCCCATCAGACGGTTGAGGTTGGTGTAGGTGGGCCTCTCGATGTCAAGGTTCCTGCGGCAGATGTCGTAGACGGCCTCATTGTCCACCATGAAAGCGCAGTCAGAGTGCTCCAGCGTGGTGTGGGTGGTGAGGATGGAGTTGTATGGCTCCACCACGGCAGTGGATATCTGGGGGGCAGGGTAGATGGCGAACTCCAACTTTGACTTCTTGCCGTAGTCCACGGACAGCCTCTCCAGCAGGAGGGACGCAAATCCAGACCCAGTCCCGCCGCCGAAGGAGTGGAAGATGAGGAAACCCTGCAGCCCGGTGCACTGGTCGGCCAGCTTGCGGATGCGGTCCAGCACAAGGTCCACCATGTCCTTGCCCACCGTGTAGTGGCCTCGGGCGTAGTTGTTGGCTGCGTCCTCCTTCCCTGACATGAGCTGTTCGGGGTGGAACAGCTGGCGGTAGGTCCCCGTGCGGACCTCGTCCACCACCGTCGGCTCCAGGTCGATGAACACCGCGCGGGGGACGTGCTTCCCTGCGCCGGTCTCGCTGAAGAACGTGTTGAAGGAGTCGTCTCCTCCGCCGATAGTCTTGTCGGAGGGCATCTGGCCGTCGGGCTGAATTCCGTGCTCGAGGCAGTACAGCTCCCAGCAGGCGTTGCCAATTTGCACGCCCGCCTGTCCCACGTGGATA